>CM055907.1:8699454-8749450 GCA_029582155.1 Panopea generosa | reverse complement strand
GTTGTAGTAAACATTTGTTCTATGTTGGTTGAGTGGATTGGGAGTTGTAGTGAAACATTTGCTCTTTGTTGGGTTATTGGGTTGGGAGTTGTAGTGGACCATTTTTTCTATGTTGAGTTATTGTGTTGGGAGTTGCAATGGAACATTTTGTCTATGTTGGGTGAGTGAGTAAGGAGTTGTAGTGGAATATTTGTTCTATGTTGGGTGAGTGGGTCGGGGGTTTTAGTGGCACATTTGTTCTATGTTGGGTTATTGGGTTGGGAGTTTTGGTGAAACGTCTGCTCTATGTTGGGTTTTTGGGTTGGGTTTTGTAGTGGAACATTTGTTCTATGTAGGGTGAGTGGGTTGGGAGTTGTAGTCGAACATGAGCTCTATGTTGGATGAGTGTGTTGGGAGATATAGTTGAACATTTGTTCTATGTTGGGTGAGTTGGTTGGGAGTTGAAGTGGAACATTTGTTCTATGATGGGTGAGTGGGTTGGGAGATGTAGTAGAATCATTGTTCTATGTTGTTTGAGTGGGTTGTGAGTTGTGGTAGAACATTTGTTCTATGTTGTTTGAGTGGGTTGTGAGTTGTGGTGGAACGTCTGCTCTATGTTGGGTTATTGGGTTGGGAGTTGTAGTGGAACATTTGCTCTTTGTTGGATAAATGGGTTGGGAGTTGTGCTAAAACATTGGCTCTATGTTGATTTGGTTCTTTGGGGGTTATAGTGGAACATATGCTCTAAGTTTGGTAAGTGGGTTGGGATTTGTGGAAACAAACATTAGTTCTTTGTTGGGTAAGTGTGTTGGGGGTTGTGGTAAAACATTTGTTCTTTGTTGGGTTGTAGTGGAACATTGATTTTGCTCTAAGTTGTGTAAGTGCGTTGGGAGTTGTGGTGGAACATTTGCTCTATGTTGGATAAGTGTTTTGGAGATGTTATGGGACATCTGCTCTTTGTTGGAAAAATGGGTTGGGTGTTTTGATGGGACATTTGCTCTTTGTTGGGTAAGTGGGATGGGAGGTTTGGAGTTATTGTGGAACATTTGCTCTATGTTTGGAAAGTGGATTGTGGGTTGTGGTGGAACGTTTGCTTTTTTTTTAAAGTGGGCAGGTAGTTGTGGTGGTGCATTTGCTCTTTGTTGGATAAGTGGGTTGGGCGTTGTTGTTGGACATTTGCTCTATGTTGGGTTAGTGGATTGGTAGTTGAAGTGAAACCTTTCCTTTATGTTGGCTAAATGGGTTGGGTATGGTGGTGGAACATTTGCTATTTGTTGGATAAGTGGGTTGGGAGTTGTGGTATAATATTTGTTATTTGATGGGTAAGTGGGTAGAGAGATGTAGTTGAAGATTTGTTCTATGTTGGATGAGTGGGTTGGGAGTTGTTGTGAACATTTGCTCTCTATTGGGTAAGTGGGTTGGGAGTTGTGGTAGAATATTTGCTCTTTCTTCGGTAAGTAGATTTGAAGATGTTATGGAATATTTATTGATGTGGAACATTTGCCTTTTGTTGGGTAAGTGGGTTAGGAGTTGTTGTGGAACATTTGCTCTTTGTTGGATAAACGGGTTGGGAGTTGTGCTGAAACATTGGCTCTATGTTGAATTGGTTCTTTGGGGGTTATAGTGGAACATATGCTCTAAGTTTGGTAAGTGGGTTGGGATTTGTGGAAACAAACATTAGTTCTTTGTTGGGTAAGTGTGTTGGGGGTTGTGCTAAAACATTTGTTCTTTTTTTTGTAATTCAACTTTTATTTCATCATTGTATCAATATTATTACATAAACGATACAAAACATGATAATGTTTTTTTATACATTCTGGTTATACTAATTCGCATAGTTCAGTTTTAATTGCATATATATCAACACAGTCTCAATAACAAACAACATCTCCATGTTTTTGCCAGTAAGTGAAAAATCTACTTAAAATGATAATATGATAAAAAACAATATTTTTTTTTGTTGAAAAAAAAACAAAAACAAAAAACAGAGGAAAAGAAAGGAAGATTTTGATTTTTTTATGACTTATAATGAAAAGAGTGAAAAAAAGAAAAAAAAAAAAGATTGTCTCGTCCATGTAAATATCATTAACAATTCCTAACAGCTTTCCCAGTTTTTAATATTATTGTCATTTATAATATTTTAACGGAGATAAAGTCTCCATTTTGCTTCATGAGTTTCTAATTTGTCATGTTTGAGAGCTATTTCTCGTTCTATCTCGATTCTTCTTTCCATATACTTTTTGAACAATTGTATTTTTGGAACTCTTTTTTGTGATTTGCTTACAAATATGAAATATTTTGCACATATAAGAATAAAGTTTTTTAAATTATTTATACTAGGATTGTTTGTTACAATTCCAAAGGAAACTGTGTCTTTGCATATATTTATATTAAAGTTTATATCGTTTAAATATGTCCTTAGCTCAGTCCAGAATGTTTGCACATGAAAGCATTCCCAGAACAAATGATTAGTTGTTTCTATATAACCATTACAAAATTCACACAAGTTTGAATTTACTATTTTAAATTTCATCAATGACTTATTTGTTGGGATTATGCGCATCAAGTATTTGTATTGGAAGTTTCTTAATTTTTGATCAATTGTAGATTTGATTGGAATAGTGTATATTTTCTTCCAGTCCAACTGAATATGTTGAAAGTCTGACTCCCATTTTATTTCAGATTTAACTTTAGTTTTTTGTTCATTTGTCATTTGATACTTATATAAAAATTGATTTGTTTGTTTGCTTAAAATTAGTTTTTGTAATAGGTTTACATAGTCTTGGGTATCGATTGGTTCATCTTTTAATCTTTCTTTCCATTCGTTAGTTATGCTTGATACTAATTGGTTATATCTAAGAAATTCTGAACTAGATAATCTATATAAAGTTTTAAGTTCGCTGAAATTATAAAATCTTTTTTTTCTAAAATCATATATGTTTTGTATATATTTGATTCCCTTTTCTAACCAATCAATGTAGCATAACGTATGAAGATTTAAAGTTATATTTGTGTTATTCCATAAAATTTCTTTATTTATGTTCATTTTCCTATCAAACTTGTTAATTTTGGTCCATGATATTATGATTTCCTTTAGAAAGTTATCGTTTTTGTACATTTTCAAAACATCTTTTTCTTGCAAGTTACTTTCAAAAATGAGTTTACCACCATACTTATTGAGTTTATTTAGATATATGACTTTCCATTGACCGGAATTACTGTTATCAAGTAATCTTTTTATCCAACTTGATTTAAGAGAGTTTATGAACATTTCAATATCAATCATTTTTAGACCTCCATTTACATAGTCTTGAGTTAGTGTTGTCCTTTTTATTTTATCAGGTTTTGAGTCCCATATAAACTCGTACATCGTGTTTATTATTGTTTTAATTATACTTGGTGGTGGGTTTGGTAAAACTGACAATGGATAAATCAGTTTTGGAAGTGCATATGTTTTAATGACAGTAATTTTCCCTAGTAGAGTAAACTTTCTATGTTGCCAACTTTTCAAACAATTTTTAAATTCTTCAAGTTTAGGAACTATATTTAGTGCAAACATTTCTTTTGTATTAGTGCTAAACACTATTCCAAGCGTTTTCGTTTTTTCAGAATTCCAGATGAATTTTTTATTTTGACAAAAAGTAATATTAGAGTGTTTCAACGAACCAGCTCTTAATATTGTACATTTTGAAGTATTTAACTTTAGTCCGGAGATACTACTGTAACTATCTAGAACATTGATAAGTGTTTCAAATGATTTTTTTGAACCATCAGTAAAGAAGGTTGCATCGTCAGCAAAAAGACTATTTTTTATTTCACAATTGCCTACGACGACCCCTTTTATATTTTCATTCTCTGATATTTCATATGACAGGAGTTCAATACAAATGATAAACAAGTACGGAGATAATGGGCAACCTTGTCGAACACCTCTCTTAACTGGGAAGAAATCAGTCATATGACCATTATTTGTCACACTACTTTGTACATCATTGTAGAAGAGTCGTATCCAGTTCATGAGCGTTTCTCCAAAATTAAAATGTTTCAATGTCTTATACATAAATTCATGGTCAATACTGTCAAAAGCCTTTTCAAAATCTGAAAAAAATATGAGTGCTGGTAATTGATTTTCTTCTATGTGATCTAAATTTTCACTTAATACTCTTATATTTTCTCCAATATATCGCCCTTTTATAAATCCGGTTTGTGTATTATTTATTATTGAGTTTAAAACATTTTTTATTCTATTTGCTATGGTTTTCGATGCTATTTTATAGTCTACATTTAACAGACTAATCGGACGCCAATTTTCTAACATAATATTATCTTTACCTTGCTTTGGTAATAATGTTATTAAACTTTGTTTTTGCAAAGCAGTCATGTTTTTAGATTCAAGAGAGTAATTTAAAGAGTTGATAAGAAATTGCTTCATGTCATTCCAAAAAATCTTATAAAATTCTGTTGTTATTCCATCTGTTCCAGGACTTTTCTGATTATTCATTTTTTTAAGAGCAATTGCACATTCATATTCTGTTAACTTTCCTTCACACATTTGGTTTTCAATGTCATTAAGATTTTTAATTCTGTGGTTAAAAAAATCGTAATTTGTCTCTGTGCACTCCTTTCTTTTATATAGTTTTGCATAAAATTCTTTCTGTGCATTAAGAATTTCATTTTGGTCTGTGGTTATCTCATCTTTTACTTTTAACCTTGATATAATTTTAGATTCTGACTTTTTCTTTTCTAGATTTGCAAAAAACTTTGTATTTCGTTCACTATATTCCACAGTGTCTGCCTTTGAACGTATGATCATGCCATTTATTTTATTGTCAATTATTTCATTTAGTTCATATTTACAGTTTTCTAATTCTGTTTTTAATATTTCAATCGTTATGCTATCAGTTGTTTTTCCTATTTCTGTTTCTAATTTGTTTATTTTGATATTAATTTGGCTTTCTTTTTCCTTTTCCCTTTTCTTTTTGGCTGATGAGTATTTAATTGTTTCATTTCTTACCGTTCCTTTGATAAGTTCCCATAATGTATTTGGGTTTGAATCTTTATTTATGTTAACTGTCTCTGCGATACTTTTTCTGATATTAGTTTGATATTCATTTTCTAATAGTACACTATTGTTCATTTTAATATACCTGCTCCTTTACTAAGTTTTAAAAAGTCTAAAATTATATTGACTACTGAATGGTCTGATTTATAACCGGGTTTTATTTCACAATGCTTAATACAATTTGTTATGTTTTGAGAAATTAAGAAATAATCTAACCTGCAGAATATTGGTGGTTTTGTGCTAGAGTGCCAAGTAAATTGTTTTTTAAAAGGATGTTTGATTCTCCAAATGTCGCTCAAAGTAAAAGTATCAATTATAGAGTTTAGTTTTTGTCTTACATTTTTATTTGTATCGCATCTACCATTTTTTTTGTCCATGTCAACGTCTATAATAGTATTGAAATCACCAGCAATAACAAATGTTTTATCCTCATTTTCACCAATATATTTTTCTAATGTGTTCAGTAATGATAAGTCGTCTTTATTAGGACCGTATACATTTATAAGAGTCAAACATGTTTTATTTATATCTATATCTAGTACTTGTAAACGACCTACAATTAGCTCGATGTATTTATTAATTTTGTACGATAGATTTTTATTTAACAGTATAGCGACTCCTTTGCTATTTGAACTAGTTCCACTGAAAAAGGTTTTGCCTTCCCATTCTCGTTCCCATATTTGATTTGTATCAGAGGTTGAGTGTGTTTCTTGCAAAAAGCATATTGCGTTGTTTTGATCTTTTAACCAATGAAACATCTGTTCACGTTTAACTTTATTACTTAATCCCCGGACATTGAATGAACATAGTTTAATATTCATAATACAGTAATATATATTTATCCATAAACTGGGAAAGTTGTTTAAAAATACACGATACAGCTTGAGTAAAAAAAGAGGCAAAGAAGGAAGATAAATCTAAGTACACTAGGTACATTTTGAGTACATAAAGGTCTTGTACAGTATAAACTTTAAACTTGACATAATGATTTTCATAGATCGACACTGTTAACTTTTGTTTATCATTTATAATCTGTATACTGTTATTATAACCACAAACAACAGAATAGTTTTATATTTTGTAATATATTAAAGAAAAGTAAGAGAAAAAACACTATGACTGACCTTTTCTTAACAAATTTAACAACCAAAAAAAAAACAAACAAATCGACTACAAACAGTTTTGCCTATAACACTAGTCATTGAAAAAATTTTCACATTAACTTATAAAATAGTGTTATGATTTAACTATTGCTAGACAGAATGATAAATAATTTGTTTATGGCGAAATTTTCAAACAAAAATAGTATTACATATCAAATAAAAATGCATCGCTTACATCACACACACACTCACGTTAACTAACCCACGCACGAACGCGTACACACATACATACACGCACTCACAAACTCACTCACGCACAAATAAAATAATATTATATACTACAATAACAGTTGTTATGCTTTTTCACATTATAATGACTTGTAAGCTTTGTGATATCCTAACTAAAAACATTTACCAAAACTTTGACAAAAATGATATACCATATTACATCAATTTTAAAAAAACAACAACAACAACAACAAAAAAAAAACACACAAAACAAACCAACACAAACTCAATAATAGTGTCCATAATAAGAATTAATGTTTTGTATTACATTTAATTGTGAAATACTATAATAAAGTGTAATCCTGTTGTTAAGTAAGCATTATTAAACCCAATACAATCAACTGTTATATCTATGTACAACTTTTAAAACAAGAAAACATATTAACCAAAGCTACATCAATATTAATGTGCCCTCAATTATTCGTACAGTTGGTTGAGATGTTCCGTAATTTAAAACAAAAAGCGTAACATTGGAGCATCTATACTATTGATACACTCTTTTGAGGTATATTTAAACTAAAATTATAAGAAGACAGATCATATAATGTTTCTAATCTGTTAAATGATATGACACTTGCGGAATGTTCAAATGTTTCAAAATACGGCATTGCACTTCGTTGACAACACCTGTAGTAATATTCTATTTTTATCACGCACGTGAAATATGTTAGTAGAACAATATGGAGCATTATATCGGTATAGTTTACTGTTTAATAAAAAACACATTTTTATAATCCAAAATAAATAGTTTATATAGACTTTTCCCTTCATTTAAGATATTTTTAAGGATTTTATATACAAAATAATAATTGATAATCCCCTATATAACGAAATAGCGAAAATAATGGAGAACAAATCTGTGTGCATGCACATTCTCTTTGTTTCACATGTAAATGAATATGTGAAAAAGATTATTATTGTAGAATTGAATATAAACCATTTCAGATAACCTACCATCTCTCTCTCTCTCTCTCTCTCTCTCTCTCTCTCTGATATTGATTTATGATAAATATATATTATATTTGATAATATTTCTGTTAGTTGTAAATATATATATATAAACATATTCACAATGAATGCTACATAAGTTGTACAGTAATTATTATTTTGTTATCATGTCGTGTGCAAAATCTCCTTAAAGAAGGAAATAAAGAGGCCTACATGTACACTCATATTCATAGCATATATATAAATTTCTAATTAATCGGGTATGCTATAATTATTTACTTTCATTTTACAAACATTTTATAATCCGTGATAACTGATATGCATGTCTCAATTCTAAGTGTGTCCATTCGAGTAGTGTTCTTTGTAAATTGAATACCAGTGGTTGTGGCTCGTGCTCAGGGTAACAAGTCTATTGTTATGCAACAGTATAACGGTGGCAAATCGTTAGACCTCGTGCTGCATCACTGTATAGGCTATACTCTTCATAAAGTACATGTATAGTCACCAATAAAAGTACAGAATTTAATTTTATGATTACACAGACAGTTGGGGAAAAAACTATTTTACAATATAGTTTTTCTCTATGCTGCGGGCCATGGAAGGTCTACCCATTTCTGGTATTCGCCATACTTGATCTCATGTTTGTTTCCCACTTTATTCTTATAAAACAAACGCCCTTCTCTGGTCCACACACTGTCCACTTCGTCTGGCATTTTCTTCTTTAGACACGCTAAAACGTGTTGATTTATAGCTGTAAGGTCTTCATTTATAAATATCCCAGTACCTTTAAACTCCTTTTTGTTCTTTAATACTTTTTCTCTTGTCATTCTAGAAACAAATTTAACAATTATTTGTCGTTTTCCATTTTTTTTCTTGGCCAGTCGATGTGATATGTCAATGTCTTCATGTTTCAAGTTTAAGCCATTTATCTTTGAATTTAATGTTTTAGTAACTGCTGATGTTGTTTGTTCCGTGCTTTCGTATTCGTTTATTTCATCTATTCCATTTATTCTGATATTGTTACGTCTTCCGTATTGTTCCATATCGTTTAGCTTTTCTTGCGTTTTTCTCTCTATATCTGTTATTGTTTTTGTCATTCTGGTGTTGTCTGATTTTTGTTCTTGATTTTTCTGTTCCAAGGTTTTTACTTTCATTTTCAGTTCATCATTTTCTTGATCTTTCTCAAACAATTTACTTTCTAACAGTTCAATTCTGTGGAATACGGATTTCAATAATTCCTCTTTCATTTGGGTGAATACTGTTTTAATTAAATCTTTAAGGTCGTCGTCATCTTTCGTGATCACTTTGGCCAATTTCTTATTAATGTCTAGTAATTGTTGACTTATGTCTTCCATATTTATTGTGCTCTCTTCTATGCTTTCGATACCTTTTACTTTCTTGGGTTTTGCAGGTTTACTTTTTCTATCTTTCTTCCTTAATGTTATAGGCGTGTTACTTCCACTACTGTCGAGATCACTCACACTGCTCTTTTCGTCACGTTTTCGCTTTTTGTCACTGTCTAATTCTATGTTTTCCGTTTTCTGTAATATGTGTGTCATAACTTTTTCTGAACAGTATACTTCAAAAATTTCTGAGCGTGACTGGTTTACATAATTGTTTTCCAATAGTACATTGTTAAAAACTATTAGTGTTATAAACGTTTATTTGTATCTGCTATCATTGTCTAATATGTGCTTTTACCACTGTACATAAATGACCTTATATGAAAGTTACATAGTGGCGTCCATATTCTTCAAATATCTCCAGATTTAAAACATTTTAAGGTTGTCAATTTAAAAAGATATAATTACCAGAACTTCCGATATATCTTAATCCTTTTAATTAATTCCTAAACATCCTTAATTCCGAGTAATTAACTGATTTGTTTTAACGATTTTTTGTTTACATTTTTATTTCTCCTACCGGAAGTAGTATACATTTGTTCTTTGTTGGGTTGGTGGGTGAGTCGTTGTAGTGGAATATTTGGTATTTGTTGTGTAAGTGGGTAGAGAGTTGTAGTCGAACTTTTGTTCTATGTTGGGAGATTTGGTTGGGAGTTGTTGTGGAACATTTGCTCTATTTTTGGTCAGTAGGTTAGGAGTTGTAGTGAAACATTTGATCTTTGTTTGATAAATTTGTTGGGAGTTGTGCTGAAACATTTGCTCAATGTGGAATAAGTTGGTTGGGAGTTGTAGTGGAACATTGGCTTGATGTTTAATAGGTGGTTTGGAATTGTGGTTGAACATCTGTTCTTTGTTGGGTAAGTGGATTTTGAGTAGTGATGGAACAATTGCTCTTTGTTGGGTAAGTGTGTTTGGAGAATGGGAGTTATTGTGGAACATTTGTTATATGTTAAGGAAGTGGGTTGGGAGTTGTAGTGTCACATTTAATCAATGAAGAGTAAGTGGGTTGAGAGTTGTGTTGGAACATTGCTCTATATTGTGTAAGTGTGTCGGGAGTTGTGATGGCACATTTAATCAATGCAGAGTAAGTGGGTTGAGAGTTGTGTTGGAACATTGCTCTATATTGGGTAAGTGTGTCGGGAGTTAAGACGGCCAATTTAATCATTGCAGAGTAAGCGGGTTGAGAGAAGTGTACGAACATTAGCTCTATATTGGGTAAGTGTGTCTGGAGGTGTGGTGGCACATTCGCTCTATATTGGGTAAGTGTGTCTGGAGTTGTGGTGGCACATTTGCTCTATATTGGGTAAATGTGTCGGGAGTTGTGGTGGCATATTTAATCAATGCAGAGTAAGTGGGTTGATAGTTGTGTTGGAACACTTGCTCTATATTGGGTAAGTGTGTCGGGAGTTGAGTTGGCACACTTAATCAATGCAGAGTAAGTGGGTTGGGAGTTGTGTTGGTAAATTTGCTCTATATTGGGTAAGTGTGTCAGGAGTTGTGATGGCACATTTAATCAATGCAGAGTAAGTGGTTTGAAAGTTGTGTTGGAACATTGATCTATATTGGGTAAGTGTGTCGGGAGTTGTGGTGTCACATTTAATCAATGCAGAGTAAGTGGGTTGAGACTTGTGCTGGAACATTGCTCTATATTAGGTAAGTGTGTCGGGAGTTGTGGTGGCACATTTAATCAATGCAGAGTAAGTGGGTTGGGAGTTGTGTTGGAACATTGCTCTATATTGGATAAGTGTGTCTGGAGTTGTGGTGGCACATTTAATCAATGCAGAGTAAGTTGGTTGGGAGTTCGGTTGGAACATTGCTCTATATTAGGTAAGTGTGTCGGTAGTTGTGGTGGCACATTTGCTCTATATTGGGTAAGTGTGTCTGGAGTTGTGGTTGCACATTTAATCAATGCAGAGTAAGTGGGTTGGAAGTTGTGTTGGAACATTTGCTCTATATTGGGTAAGTGGGTCGGGAGTTGTGGTGGCACATTTAATCAATGCAGAGTAACAGGGTTGGAAGTTGTGTTGGAACATTTGCTCTATATTGGGTAAGTGGGTCGGGAGTTGTGGTGGCACATTTAATCAATGCAGAGTTAGTGGGTTGGGAGTTGTGGTGGAATATTGCTCTATATTGGGTAAGTGTGTCGGGAGTTGTGGTGGCACATTTAATCAATGCAGAGTAAGTGGGTTGGGAGTTGTGTTGGAACATTGCTCTATATTGGGTAAGTGTGTCGGGAGTTGTGGTGGCACATTTAATCAATGCAGAGTAAGAGGGTTGAGAGTTGTGTTGGAACATTGCTCTATATCGGGTAAGTGTGTCGGGAGTTAAGACGGTCATTTTAATCATTGCTTAGAAAGTGGGTTGGGAGTTGTGTTGGAACATTGCTCTATATTGGGTAAGTGTGTCGGGAGTTGTGACGGCACATTTAATTAGTGCAGAGTAAGTTGGTTGAGAGTTGTGTAGGAACATTTGCTCTATATTGGATAAGTGTGTCTGGAGTTGTGGTGGCACATTCGCTCTATATTGGGTTAGTGTGTCTGGAGTTGTAGTGGCACATTTGCTCTATATTGGGTAAATGTGTCGGGAGTTGTGGTGGCACATTTAATCAATGCAGAGTAAGAGGGTTGATAGTTGTGTTGGAACACTTGCTCTATATTGGGTAAGTGTGTCGGGAGTTGAGTTGGCACACTTAATCAATACAGAGTATGTAGGTTGAGAGTTGTGTTGGTACATTTACTCTATATTTGGTAAGTGTGTCGGGAGTTGTGGTGGCACATTTAATCAATGCAGAGTAAGTGGGTTGAGAGTTGTGTTGGAACATTGTTTTTTATTGTGTAAGTGTGTCGGGAGTTGTGGTGGCACATTTAATCAATGCAGAGTAAGTGGATTGGGAGTTGTGTTGGAACATTGCTCTATATTGGGTAAGTGTGTCGGGAATTGTGGTGGCACATTTAATCAATGCAGAGTAAGTGGGTTGGGAGTTGCGGTGGAACATTGCTCTATATTGGGTAAGTGTGTCGGGAGTTGTGGTGGCACATTTAATCAATGCAGAGTAAGTGGGTTGAGAGTTGTGTTGGAACATTGCTCTATATTGGGTAAGTGTGTCGGAAGTTGTTGTGGCACCTTTAATCAATGCAGAGTCAGTGAGTTGAGATTTGTGTTGGAACATTGCTCTATATGGGGTAAGTGTGTCTGGAGTTGTGGTGGCACGTTTAATCAATGCAGAGTAAGAGAGTTGAGAATTGAATTGGAACATTTGCTCTATATTTGGTAGGTGTGTCGGGAGTTGTGGTGGCACTTTTAATCAATGCAGAGCAAGTGGGTTGAGAGTTGTGTTGGAACATTGCTCTATATGGGATAAGTGTGTCTGGAGATGTGATGGCACATTTTATCAGTGCAGAGTATGTGGGTTGAGAGTTGTGTTAGAACATTGCTCTATATTGGGTATGTGTGTTGGGAGTTGTGGTGGCACATTTAATCATTGCAGAGTAAGTGGGTTGGGAGTTGTGTTAGAACATTGCTCTATATTGGGTATGTGTGTTGGGAGTTGTGGTGGCACATTTAATCATTGCAGAGTAAGTGGGTTGACAGTTGTGTAGGAACATTTGCTCTATATTAGGTAAGTGAATCTGGAGTTGTTGTGGCACTTTCGCTCTATATTGGGCAAGTGTGTCTGGAGTTGTGGTGGCACATTCGCTCTTTATTGGGTAAGTGTGTCTGAAGTTGTGGTGGCACATTCGCTCTATATTGGGTAAGTGTGTCTGGAGTTGTGGTGGCACATTTGCTCTATATTGGGTTAGTGTGTCGGGAGTTGTGGTGGCACATTTAATCAATGCAGAGTAAGTGGGTTGGGAGTTTTGTTGGAACATTGCTCTATATTAGGTAAGTGTGTCGGGAATTGTGGTGGCACATTCGCTCTATATTGGGTAAGTGTGTCGGGAGTTGTGGTGGCACTTTTAATCAATGCAGAGCAAGTGGGTTGAGAGTTGTGTTGGAACATTGCTCTATATGGGATAAGTGTGTCTGGAGATGTGATGGCACATTTTATCAGTGCAGAGTAAGTGGGTTGAGAGTTGTGTTAGAACATTGCTCTATATTGGGTATGTGTGTTGGGAGTTGTGGTGGCACATTTAATCATTGCAGAGTAAGTGGGTTGACAGTTGTGTAGGAACATTTGCTCTATATTAGGTAAGTGTATCTGGAGTTGTTGTGGCACTTTCGCTCTATATTGGGCAAGTGTGTCTGGAGTTGTGGTGGCACATTTGCTCTATATTGGGTAAGTTTGTCGGGAGTTGTGGTGGCACATTTAATCAATGCAGAGTAAGTGGGTTGATAGTTGTGTTGGAACACTTGCTCTATATTTGGTAAGTGTGTCGCGAGTTGAATTGGCACACTTAATCAATGCAGAGTAAGTGGGTTGAGAGTTGTGTTGGTACATTTGCTCTATATTGGGTAAGTGTGTATGGAGTTGTGGTGGCACATTTAATCAATGCAGAGTAAGTGGGTTGAGAGTTGTGTTGGAACATTGCTCTATATTGGGTAAGTGTGTCGGGAGTTGTGGTGTCACATTTAATCAATGAAGAGTAAGTGGGTTGAGAGATGTGTTGGAACATTGTTCTATATTAAGTAAGTGTGTCGGGAGTTGTGGTGTCACATTTAATCAATGCAGAGTCAGTGGGTTGGGGGTTGTGTTGGAACATTGCTCTATATTGGATAAGTGTGTCTGGAGTTGAGGTGGCATATTTAATCAATGCAGAGTAAATGGGTTGGGAGTTGTGTTGGAACATTGCTCTATATTGGATAAGTGTGTCGGGAGTTGAAGTGGCACATTTAATCAATGCAGAGTAAGTGGGTTGGGAGTTGTGTATAATGATAAAAGTAGCACCATACTACTGTGACTACCTATATTCCATATTTTATAATTATAGTTAGTTAGCTAACCAATATCATATTTCATATTCCTTATTCTTACAATATAACTAACTAACTAACTACCTTTTATTCTTAGAAGGTCCATCTGTTCTAACATTCCCATCCACTAACTAACTAATACTTGAAATATCTTTTATACCATTACAACAATAACAACTACAACAACAACAAAATTCCCCATCAAATTTCCATTCAATATTTAGTAACACTCCGGTTATTCCACAATCTAAAAATAAACCTTCTAGAACATTCCAAATCACGTGAGATCTTAAAAAGCGGGAAAACCAGATGGACTAACCCAGACTATTCCATTTTAAACCAATCAGAGAGCAGTAAACAAGATTGATCAACCACAGACCAGCATACCTGTATAAATACTGGAGGGCGACCACTACTAGGCATACAGTGTTCGGAATTCATAGGAATAGGAAGGATTTATTGGAGCCACAAACAGTAAGTGTTCATTTCGATATTCAAGTCTTATTTCATATTTAAAACGGCCAGACTGGCCTACCATAAGAGACTATTATTAAATTTGAAATATTCATTGTATATCAATTATATTGCGACTAGCTAAACAGGCAGAACATAAGAGACAATGTCCAGCGGTAATAATGATGGACCGGGTACTAGTACCCAAAACCCACCACCGCCTGACAATAACGCAGATACAAACATGGGCTCAGGATTGGCGGCCGATACTATGCCTAAAATTATAGCAAGGCAGCTAAATGCAAGTGCATACACAAAAACATATTCACGAACGCTAACTCACTACATTACTAGTGCTTTAGACCAATACAGACTAGACGAATACCTAGGACCTGAAGGTTATAAAACATGGACATACGACGCTGGATGGCAATTCATTCCTTACAATACATGTCGATGCTCATGGACACCCAAACAATGGTGGAACGAAGCTATAAGAGCTAGTTCTTTCCGAATATTATCACATGGAGTCACAGTATCAGATATAGTTCCTATCCAGTAGTCTCTTTCGGCCACAAACAGTAGTCAAATAAAATCACAATTTGTTATTCAACCTAAAATAATGGTAGCAACTGAACCTAACAGATTCTGGACAATGAAATCAATAGTCCTAAACAGACAGGTCAAAACTTGTATAAAATAAATAATGACATGAGAATGCCTGAGCCTATTTCAGTAGCTGACGGACAATTATAAAGATGTGTATTAGACTTAGGAAAAGAATTCATGATTTCTAATCAAAACCAATTCATTACAAAAGCTGAATTCTCAACAGATATTATAAATGATATGTCTGGAATGTTTGATATAACTGAACTAACACCTGGAATGTCTATGGATTATGGTACAGAATATGAAAGTGCTCAGAGTAGATGGTATCCCATAGGAAATTTTAATACAACAGAATTACATGATATAGCCTTCCCAAATAGTTTAAAAAATAATGAATGTCCAACCACTACAGGAAACATTGAAGCTAACTATGCAACACTAGTCAACCCCAATTTCCTGGATGAAACAAAACCTATAATGATAAAAGTGGCACATTTAATCAATGCAGAGTAAGTGGGTCGGGAGTTGTGGTGGAACATTGCTCTATATTGGGTAAGTGTGTCGGGAGTTGTGGTGGCACATTTAATCAATGCAGAGTAAGTGGGTTGAGAGTTGTGTTGGAATATTGCTCTATATTGGGTAAGTGTGTCGGGAGTTGTGGTGGCACATTTAATCAATGCAGAGTAAGTGGGTTGATAGTTGTGTTGGAACACTTGCTCTATATTGGGTAAGTGTATCGGGAGTTGAATTGGCACACTTAATCAATGCAGAGTATGTGGGTTGAGAGTTGTGTTGGTACATTTGCTCTATATTGGGTAAGTGTGTCGGGAGTTGTGGTGGCACATTTAATCAATGCAGAGTAAGTGGGTTGGGAGTTGTGTTGGAACATTGTTTTATATTGTGTAAGTGTGTCGGGAGTTGTGGTGGCACATTTAATCAATGCAGAGTAAGTGGGTTGAGAGTTGTGTTGGAACATTGTTTTATATTGTGTAAGTGTGTCGGCAATTGTGGTGGCACGTTTATTCAATGCAGAGTAAGTGGGTTGGGAGTTGTGTTGGAACATTGCTCTATATTGGGTGTGTCGGGAATTGTGGTGGCACATTTAATCAATGCAGAGTATTGCTTTATATTGGGTAAGTGTGTCGGAAGTTGTGGTGGCACCTTTAATCAATGCAGAGTCAGTGGGTTGAGATTTGTGTTGGAACATTGCTCTATATTGGGTAAGTGTGTCTGGAGTTGAGGTGGCACATTTAATCAATGCAGAGTAATGGGGTTGAGGGATGAATTGGAACATTTGCTCTATATTGGGTAAGTGTGTCGGGAGTTGTGGTGGTACTTTTAATCAATGCAGAGCAAGTGGGTTAAGAGTTGTGTTGGAACATTGCTCTATATTGGGTAAGTGTGTCGGGAGTTATGGTGGCACATTTTATCAATGCAGAGTAAGTGTGTTGGGAGTTGTGTTGGAACATTGCTCTGTATTTGGTAAGTGTGTTGGGAGTTGTGTTGGAACATTGCTCTATATTGGGTAAATGTCTCAGGAAGTGTGGTGGAATATTTGCTCTATATTGGGTACATGTAAGTGTGTCGGGAATTGTGTCGGAACATTTGCTCTATGTTGGGTAAGAGTGTCGGGAGGTGTTGTGGAACATTTGCTCTATGTTGGGTAAGTGTGTCTGGAGTTGTGTTGGAACATTTAATCAATGAAGAGAACGTGGGTTGAGAATTGTGTTAGAATATTTGCTCTATATTGGGTAAGTGTGTCGGGAGTTTTGATGGCACATTTAGTCAATGCAGAGTAAATGGGTCTAGAGTTGTGTTGGAACATTGCTCTGTATTGGGTAAATAGGTCGGGAGTTGTGGTGGCACATTGCTCTATATTTGGTAAGTGTGTCGGAAGTTGTGGTGGCACATTTAATCAATGCAAAATAAGTGGGTTGGGAGTTGTGTTGGAACATTTGCTCTGTATTGGGTAAGTGTGTCGGGAGTTGTGGTGGCACATTTAATCAATGCAGAGTAAGTAGGTTGGGAATTGTGTTTGAACATTGCTCTATAATGGGTAAGTGTGTCGGGTGTTGTGGTGGCACATTTAATCAATGCAGAGTAAATGGGTTGCTAGTTGTGTTGGAACATTGCTCTATATTGGGTAAGTGTGTCGGGAGTGGTGATGGCACATTTAATCAATGCAGAGTAAGCGGGTAGAGAGAAGTGTAGGAACATTTGCTCTATATTAGGTAATTGTGTCGGGAGTTGTGGTGGTACATTTGCTCTATATTGGGTAAGTGTGTCTGGAGTTGTGGTGGCACATTTGCTCTATATTGGGTAAATGTGTCGGGAGTTGTGGTGGCACATTTAATCAATGCAGAGTAAGTGGGTTGATAGTTGTGTTGGAACACTTGCTCTATATTGGGAAAGTGTGTCGGGAGTTGAGTTGGCACACTTAATCAATGCAGAGTAAGTGGGTTGAGAGTTGTGTTGGAACATTGCTCTATATTGGGTAAGTGTGCGGGAGTTGTGGTGGCACATTTAATCAATGCAGAGTAAGTGAGTTAGGAGTTGTGTTTAAACATTGCTCTATACTGGGTAAGTGTGTCGGGAGTTGTGGTGGCACATTTAATCAATGCAGAGTAAGAGGGTTGAGAGATATGTTGGAACATTGCTCTATATTGGGTAAGTCTGTCAGTAGTTAAGACGGCCAATTTAATAATTGCTGAGAAAGTGGGTTGGGAGTTGTGTTGGAACATTGCTCTATATTGGGTAAGTTTGTCAGGAGCTGTGGTGACACATTTAATCAATGCAGAGTAAGTTGGTTGAGAGTTGTGTAGGAACATTTGCTCTATATTGGGTAAGTGTGTCTGGAGTTGTGGTGGCACATTCGCTCTATATTGGGTAAGTGTGTCTAGAGTTGTGGTGGCACATTTGCTCTATATTGGGTTAGTGTGTCGGGAGTTGTGGTGGCACATTTAATCAATGCAGAGTAAGTTGGTTGGGAGTTGTGTTGGAACATTTGCTCTGTATTGGGTAAGTGTGTCGGGAGTTGTGGTGGCACATTTAATTAATGCAGAGTAAGTAGGTTGGGAGTTGTGTTTGAATATTGCTCTTTAATGGGTAAGTGTGTCGGGAGTTGTGGTGGCACATTTAATCAGTGCAGAGTAAATGGGTTGGGAGTTGTGTTGGAACATTGCTCTATATTGAGTAAGTGTGTCAGGAGTTGTGGTGGCACATTCAATCAATGCAGAGTAAGTGGGTTGGGAGTTGTGTTGGAACATTGCTTTATATTGGATAAGTGTGTCTGTATTAAGGTGGCACATTTAATCAATGCAGAGTAAGTGGGTAAGGAGTTGTGGTGGAACATTGCTCTATATTGGGTAAGCGTGTCGGGAGTTGTGGTGGCACATTTAATCAATGCAGAGTAAGTGGGTTGGGAGTTGTGTTGGAACATTGCTTTATATTGGGTAAGTTTGTCGGGAGTTGTGGTGGCACATTTAATCAATGCAGAGTAAGAGGGTTGAGAGTTATGTTGAAACATTGCTCTATATTGGTAAGTGTGTCGGGAGTTAAGGCGGCCAATTTAATCATTACTGAGAAAGTGGGATGGGAGTTGTGTTGGAACATTACTCTATTTTGAGTAAGTGTGTCAGGAGTTGTGGTGGCACATTTTATCAGTGCAGAGTAAGTTGGTTGAGAGTTGTGTAGGAACATTTGCTCTATATTGGGTATTTGTGTCTGGAGTTGTGGTGGCACATTCGCTCTATATTGGGTAAGTGTGTCTGGAGTTGTGGTGGCACATTTGCTCTATATTGGGTTAGTGTATCAGGAGGTGTGGTGGCACATTTAATCAATGCAGAGTAAGTGGGTTGATAATTGTGTTGGAACACTTGCTCTATATTGGGTAAGTGTGTCGGGAGTTGTGGTGGCACATTTAATCAATGCAGAGTAAGTGGGTTGGGAGTTGTGTTGGAACATTGCTGTATATTGGGTAAGTGTGTCTGGAGTTGTGGTGGCACATTCGCTCTTTATTGGGTAAGTGTGTCTGAAGTTGTGGTGGCACATTCGCTCTATATTGGGTTAGTGTGTCGGGAGTTGAGTTGGCACACTTAATCAGTGCAGAGTATGTGAGTTGAGAGTTGTGTTGGTACATTTGCTCTATATTGGGTAAGTGTGTCGGGAGTTGTGGTGGCACATTTAATCAATGCAGAGTAAGAGGGTTGAGAGTTGTGTTGGAACATTGCTTTATATTAGGTAAGTTTGTCGGGAGTTGTGGTGGCACATTTAATCAATGCAGAGTAAGTGGATTGGAAGTTGTGTTTGAACATTTGCTCTATATTGGGTAAGTGGGTTGGGAGTTGTGGTGGCACATTTAATCAATGCAGAGTAAGTGGGTTGTGAGTTGTGTTGGAACATTGCTCTATATTGGGTAAGTGTGTCGGGATTTGTGGTGGCACATTTAATCAGTGCAGAGTAAGAGGGTTGAGAGTTGTGTTGGAACATTGCTCTATATTGGGTAAGTGTGTCGGGAGTTAAGACGGCCAATTTAATCATTGCTGAGAAAGTGGGTTTGGAGTTGTGTTGGAACATTGCTCTATATTGGGTTAGTGTGTAGGGAGTTGTGGTGGCACATTTAATCAGTGCAGAGTAAGTGGGTTGGGAGTTGTGTTGGAACATTTGCTCTGTATAGGGTAAGTGTGTAGGGAGTTGTGGTGGCCCATTTAATCAATGCAGAGTAAGTGGGTTGGGAGTTGTGTTTGAACATTGCTCTATAATGGGTAATTGTGTCGGGAGTTGTGGTGGCACATTTAATCAATGCAGAGTAAATGGGTTGGGAGTTGTGTTGGAATATTGCTCTCTATTGAGTAAGTGTGTCGGGAGTTGTGGTGGCACATTTAATCAATGCAGAGTAAGTGGGTTGGGAGTTGTGTTTGAACATTGCTCTATATTAGGTCAATGTGTCGGGAGTTGTGGTGGCACATTTGCTCTATATTGGTTAAGTGTGTCTGGATCTGTGGTGGCCCATTTAATCAATGCAGAGTAAGTGGGTTGGGAGTTTTGTTTGAACATTGCTCTATAATGGGTAATTGTGTCGGGAGTTGTGGAGGCACATTTAATCAATGCAGAGTAAATGAGTTGGGAGTTGTGTTGGAATATTTCTCTCTATTGAGTAAGTGTGTCGGGAGTTGTGGTGGCACATTTAATCAATGCAGAGTAAGTGGGTTGGGAGTTGTGTTTGAACATTGCTCTATATTAGATAAATGTGTCGGGAGTTGTGGTGGCACATTTGCTCTATATTGGGTAAGTGTGTCTGGATCTGTGGTGGCACATTTAATCAATGCAGAGTAAGTGGGTTGGAAGTTGTGTTGGAACATTTGCTCTATATTGGGTAAGTGGATCGGGAGTTGTGGTGGCACATTTAATCAATGCAGAGTAACAGGGATGGAAGTTGAGTTGGAACATTTGCTCTATATTGGGAAAGTGGGTCGGGAGTTGTGGTGGCACATTCAATCAATGCAGAGTAAGTTGGTTGAGAGTTGTGGTGGAACATTGCTCTATATTGGGTAAGTGGGTCGGGAGTTGTGGTGACACATTTAATCAATGCAGAGTAAGTGGGTTGGGAGTTGTGTTGGAACATTGCTCTATATTGGGTAAGTGTGTCTGGAGTTGTGGTGGCACATTTAATCAATGCAGAGTAAGTTGGTTTGGAGTTGTGTTGGAACAAAGCTCTATATTAGGAAAGTGTGTCAGGAGTTGTGGTGGCAAATTTGCTCTATATTGGGTAAGTGTGTCTGGAGCTGTGGTGGCACATTTAATCAATGCAGAGTAAGTGGGTTGGAAGTTGTGTTGTAACATTTGCTCTATATTGGGTAAGTGGGTCGGGAGTTGTGGTGGCACATTTATTCAATTCAGAGTAAGTGGGTTGGGAGTTGTGTTGCAACATTGCTCTATACATGGTGAGTGTGTCGGGAGTTGTGGTGGCACATTTAATCAATGCGCAGTAAGAGGATTGAGAGTTGTGTTGGAACATTGCTCTATGTTGGGTTAGTGTGTCTGGAGTTAAGACGGCCAATTTAATCATTGGTGAAAAAGTGGGTTGGGAGTTGTGTTGGAACATTGCTCTATATTGGGTAAGTGTGTCGGTAGTTGTGGTGGCACAGTTAATCAATGCAGAGTAAGAGGATTGAGAGTTGTGTTGGAACATTGCTCTATATTGGGTAAGTGTGTCGGGAGTTAAAACGGCCAATTTTATCATTTCTGAGAAAGTGGGTTAGAAGTTGTGTTGGAACATTGCTCTATATTGAGTAAGTTTGTCGCGAGTTGTAGTGGCACATTTAATCAATGCAGAGTAAGTGGTTTGAGAGCCGTGTTGGAACATTGATCTATACTGGGTAAGTGTGTCGGGAGTTGTGGTTTCACATTTAATCAATGCAGAGTAAGTGGGTTGAGAGTTGTGTTGGAACATTGCTCTATATTGGGTAAGTGTGTCGGGAGTTGTGGTGTCACATTTAATCAATGCAGAGTAAGTGCGTTGGGAGTTGTGTTGTAACATTTTTCTATATTGGATAAGTGTGTCTGGAGTTGTGGTGGCACATTTAATCAATGCAGAGTAAGTAGGTTGGGAGTTGTGTTGGAACATTGCTCTATATTATGTAAGTGTGTCGGGAGTTGTGGTGGCACATTTGCTCTATATTGGGTAAGTGTGTCTGGAGCTGTGATGGCACATTTAATCAATGCAGAGTAAGTTGGTTGGAAGTTGTGTTGGAACATTTGCTCTATATTGTGTAAGTGGGTCGGGAGTTGTGGTGGCACATTTAATCAATGCAGAGTAAGTGGGTTGGGAGTTGTGGTGGAACATTGCTCTATATTGGGTAAGTGTGTCGGGAGTTGTGGTGGCACATATAATCAATGCTGAGTAAATGGGTTGAGAGTTGTGTTGGAACATTGCTCTATATTGGGTAAGTGTTTCGGGAGTTATGGTGGTACATTTAATCAATGCACAGTAAGTGGGTTGGAAGTTGTTTTGGAACATTGCTCTCTATTGAGTAAGTGTGTCGGGAGTTGTGATGGCACATTTAATCAATGCAGAGTAAGTGGGTTGAGAGTTGTGTTGGAACATTGCTCTATATTGGGTAAGTGTGTCTGGACATGTGATGGCACATTTGATCAGTGCAGAGTAAGTTGGTTGACAGTTGTGTTGGAAAATTTGCTCTATATTGGGTAAGTGGGTCGGGAGTTGAGTTTGCACCCTTAATCAATGCAGAGTAAGTAGGTTGGGAGTTGTGTTGGAACATTTCTCTTTATTGGGGAAGTGTGTCGAGAGTTGTGATGGCACATATGATCAGTGCAGAGTAAGAGGGTTGACAGTTGTGTTGGAAAATTTGCTCTTTATTGGGTATGTGGGTTGAGAGTTGTGTTGGAACATTGATCTATATTAGGTAAGTGTGTCGGGAGTTGTGGTGTCACATTTAATCAATGCAGAGTAAGTGGGTTGAGAGTTGTGTTGGAACATTGCTCTATATTGGGTAAGTGTTTCGGGAGTGATGGTGGTACATTTAATCAATGCACAGTAAGTGAGTTTGGAGTTGTTTTGGATCATTGCTCTCTACTGAGTAAGTGTTTCGGCAGTTGTGGTGGCACATTTAATCAATGCAGAGTAAGTGGGTTGGGAGTTGTGTTGGAACATTGCTCTATATTAGGTAAGTGTGTCGGGAATTGTGGTGGCACATTTGCTCTATATTGGGTAAGTGTGTCTGGAGTTGTGATGGCACATTTGATCAGTGCAGAGTAAGTGTGTTGACAGTTGTGTTGGAAAATTTGCTCTATATTGGGTAAGTTAGTCGGGAGTTGAGTTGGCACACTTAATCAATGCAGAGTAAGTAGGTTGGGGGTTGTGTTGGAACATTGCTCTTTATTGGGTAAGTGTGTCGAGAGTTGTGATGGCACATTTGATCAGTGCAGAGTAACAGGGTTGACAGTTGTGCTGGAAAATTTGCTCTTTATTGGGTAAGTGGGTCGGGAGTTGAGTTGGCACATTTAATCAATGCAGAGTATGTGGGTTGAGAGTTGTGTTGGAACATTGCTCTTTATTGGGGAAGTGGGTCGGGAGTTGAGTTGGCACACTTAAACAATGCAGAGTAAGTGGGTTGTGAGTTTGTGTTGGAACATTGCTCTTTATTGGGTAAGTGGGTCGGGAGTTGAGTTGGCACACTTAATCAATGCAGAGTAAGTGGGTTGGGAGTTGTGTTGGAACATTGCTCTTTATTGGGTAAGTGTGTCGAGAGTTGTGATGGCACATTTAATCAATGCAGAGTAAGTGGGTTGACAGTTGTGTTGGAAAATTTGCTCTATATTGGGTAAGTGGGTCTGGAGTTGAGTTGTCACACTTAAACAATGCAGATTAAGTGGGTTGTGAGTTTGTGTTGGACCATTGGTCTTTATTAGGTAAGTGTGTCGGGAGTTGTGGTTGCACATTAAATCAATGCAGAGTTAGTGGGTTGGGAGTTATGTTGGAACATTGCTCTTTATTGGGTTAGTGTGTCGAGAGTTGTGATGACACATTTAATCAATGCACAGTAAGTGGGTTGACAGTTGTGTTGGAAAATTTGCTCTATATTCTATAAGTGGGTCGGGAGTTGAGTTGGCACATTTAATCAATGCAGAGTATGTGGGTTGAGGGTTTGTGTTGGAACATTGCTCTTTATTGGGTAAGTGGGTCGGGAGTTTAGTTGTCACACTTAAACAATGCAGAGTAAGTGGGTTGTGAGTTTGTGTTGGAACATTCTCTTTATTGGGTAAGTGTGTCGGGAGTTGTGGTGGCATATTAAATCAATGCAGAGTAAGTGGGTTGGGAGTTATGGTGGAACATTGCTCTATATTGGGTAAGTGTGTCGGGAGCTGTGATGGCACATTTAATCAATGCAGAGTAAGTGGGTTGAGAGTTATATTGGAACATTGCTCTATATGAGGTAAGTGTGTCGGGAGTTGTTGTGGCACATTTAATCAATGCAGAGTAAGTGGGTTGAGATTTGTGTTGGAACATTGCTCTATATTGGGTAAGTGTGACTGGAATTGTGGTGGCACATTTAATCAATGCAGAGTAATGAGGTTGAGAGTTGAATTGGAACATTTGCTCTATATTGGGTAAGTGTGTCGGGAGTTGTGGTGGCACTTTTAATCAAGTCTGAGCAAGTTGGGTTAGAGTTGTGTTGCAACATTGCTCTATATGAGGTAAGTGTGTCTGGAGATGTGATGGCACATTTTATCAGTGCAGAGTAAGTGAGTTGAGAGTTGTGTCGGAACATTGCTCTATATTGGGTAAGTATGTCGGGCGTTGTGGTGGCACATTTAATTAATGCAGAGTAAGTGGTTTGAGAGTTGTGTTGGAACATTGCTCTATATTTGGTAAGTGTTTCGGGAGTTGTGGTGGTACATTTAATCAATGCACAGTAAGTGGGTTGGGAGTTGTTTTGGAACATTGCTCTATATTGGGTAAGTGTGTCGGGAGTTGTGGTGGCACATTTAATCAATGCAGAGTAAGTGGGTTGAGAGTTGTGTTGGAAATTGCTCTATATTGGGTAAGTGTGTCGGGAGTTGTGGTGGCACATTTAATCAATGCAGAGTAAGTGGGTCAGGAGTTGTGGTGGAACATTGCTCTATATTGGGTAAGTGTGTCGGGAGTTGTGGTGGCACATTTAATCAATGCAGCGTAATGTGGTTGAGAGTTGAATTGGAACATTTGCTCAATATTGTGTAGGTGTGTCGGGTGTTGTGGTGGCACTTTTTATCAATGCAGAGCAAGTGGGTTGAGAGTTGTGTTGGTACATTTGCTCTATATTGGGTAAATGTGTCTGGAGTTGTGGTGGCACATTTAATCAATGCAGAGTAAGTGGGTTGGGAGTTGTGTTGGAACATTGCTCTATATTGGGTAAGTGTGTTGGGAGTTGTGGTTGCACATTTTATCAATGCAGTGTAAGTGGGTTGGGAGGTGTGTTGGAATATTGCTCTATATTGGGTAAGTGTGTCGGGAGTTTTGGTGGCTCATTTAATCAATGCAGCGTAATGGGGTTGAGAGTTGAATTGGAACATTTGCTTGATATTGTGTAGGTGTGTCGGGAGTTGTGTTGGCAAATTTAATCGATGCAGAGTAAGTGGGTTGGGAGTTGTGATGGAGCATTTGCTCTATATTGGGTAAGTGTGTCGGGAGTTGTGGTGGCACATTTAGTCAATGCAGAGTAAGTGGGTTGAGAGTTGTGTTGGAACATTGCTGTATATTGGGTTAGTGTGTCGGGAGTTGTGGTGGCACATTTAATCAATGCAGTGTAAGTGGGTTGGAAGTTGTTTTGGAACATTGCTCTATATTGGGTAAGTGTGTCAGGAGTTGTGGTGTCACATTTAGTCAATGCAGAGTAAGTGGGTTGGGAGTTGTGTTGGAGCATTTGCTCTATATTGGGTTAGTGTGTCAGGAGTTATAGTGGCCAATTTAATCAATGCTGAGAAAGTGGGTTGGGAGTTGTGGTCAAACATTTGTTTGTCGTTGTGTAAGTTGGTTGGGAGTTGTGGTGGAACATTTGCTCTGTGTTTGGTAAGTGGGTTAGGAGTTGTGGTGGAACATTTGCTCTATGTTGGGTACATGGTTTGGAATTAAATTAAAACATTTCTCTATGTTGGATAAGTGGGTTGAGAGTTGTGGTGGAATATTTGCTCTTTGTCTGGAAAGTTGGTAGGGAGTTGAGGTTGAACATTTTCTCTGTGTTGGGTAAATGGTTGGGAGTTATATTTAAACATTTGCTCTATGTTTGGTAAGTAGGTTGAGAGTTGTGGTGGGAAATTTGCTCTGAGTTGGGCAAGTGGGTTGGGAGTTGTAGTGGAACCTTTGCTCTTTGTTGGGAAAGTTGGTAGGGAGTTGAGGTGGAACATTTTCTCTATGTTGGTTAAATATTTGGGAGTTATATTTTATCGTTTGCTCTATGTTTAGTAAGTGGGTTGGGAGTTGTGATGGAACATTTGCTAATTGTTGGGTAAGTGGATTGAAAATTATAGTTAAACATTTGCTCTTTGTTGGGTTAGTGGGTTGGGGTTTGTGGTAGAACATTTGTTCTATGTTGGCTAAATGGGTTGGGAGTTGTGTGACGGACCATTTGTTTTATATTGGATTGGACGGTTTAGAGTTATGATGTAACGTTTGCTCTATGTTTGGAGTGATGGTGGAGCATTTGTTGTTGTGGTGGATAATTTGCTCTGTGTTAGGTAAGTTGGTTGGGAGTTGTGGTTGGACATTTGCTCTATGTTGGGTTATTGGGTTCGGAGTTGAGATGAAACATTTGCTCTGTGTTGGGTAAGTGGTTGGGAGTTATAGTGAAACATTTGCTCTTTGTTGGGTGAATGGTTGGGAGTTGTGCTGGAACATTTGCTCTATTTTGGGTTATCGGGTTGGGAGTTGACATGAAACATTTGCTCTTTGTTTGGTAAGTGGGTTGGGAGTTGTGATGGGACATTTGTTCTATGTTGGGTAAATGAGTTGGGAGTTGTGGTGGTATATTTGATCTTTGTTGTGTAAATGCTTGGTAGTTGGGATGGTTATTGATTACAGCAAAGTAAAACATATTATAGATAAGATCATGGGATTGTTTGAACATATATGTGATGAACATGACTGCTGTTACTATTTGTACGGAAAATGATAAGAGCTAATAAAAAAATGATTTATCCAAAGATACACAGGAGCTCGTCACGACGTACTCCTAACTGGTTTTTGCTGTTACAGTATATAGTGGTTTATATATGCTAAATAGCAAATCATGTTAGATCAACGTTAGCGTATCGAACTGTCTGGTTGATTTCATTGAAAGACAATAGTGTGGGAAACATGACCGCATCTCGTTTGTGAAAATCATGTATATATGTATAATATTCCGTTGACCCTCTTACTTAGAACTAGTAATTTTGACGAGCCGAATAAGATGAATATTAAAAACATAAAAGTTGATTCTTGTAAATTTATAGGATTGATATGAATGAGGATGGATGCTTATGTCTTACTTAAGTAGTTGAATACATCAAACGTTTTATTTGTGGATTTGGTGATTACTAAATTTAACCGCTATTGTTTTTTTTTATAATACTATATATATGGTCTAACTAGATGATTAAATTTGATTAATAGAGATTAATTTATTTTATTTTACCTTATGTAGTCATATAATATACGCCAATAACCTATCATTAGTATAGACCTATCAGCTCATCAGGTCTTAAACACTACGAGCGCCATGCAACTTCAAGTTTTAAATTGGGTGTGAACATTAAAATAAATCAGTGCTTAATATACAATCGTCAAATAAGGGTGCGCTTAATTGGTCAAATGCTTTGGCTCTGGTCAATATGAACGCTATGTCATCAGAGCGCTTCTCATTTTGTTGAATGTAAGCCAAATAATATTCAAAAGACTATCGGTCCGCACGAGTTTTTAAAATCCTTATACAAATATATTGTTTGCTTATTATATTCTTGTACATTTTCAGTTTATCTGACAGACACATACAATGGCGACATTGGAAAACCGCTTGAACGTTCTTGAATATAAACAATGGATGAAAGGGGGTCTTGTGTTGAAACATCTCCAAGCTGGAATAGCAGACTATGTAGATGATGAAGTGAGAACTCTGCATGGAACGATACTGAATACTGTAAAAGCAAGCCTACCGGCGGGAGTAGCTGTGCAATGTATTGCTTGTAACAACAATTTAGCTAGAAAGAAAAAATGGACATGTTCTAGTCATAATATATGTACAAATATAAGAGATGAATTAGAAATTCAACATGAAAAAGGACACGGAAAGCTCACCATGGTCAACACAGACGTTAGTAAATGGACTGACACAAACAAACATTGGGAGATCGGAAAGTGTTACTGTTCCCCCGGGTATACAGACAAACAGACGGTCAAGGAAATAGACTGTTCAGGTCTGCTTGGTCTGATCAGTAATTGTAAAGTAATCAAACAGAAATTCTCAAACACATTGACGCAGCCATACAATTTGTTTGAAGAGGTATGTGCACTTATATATATATGCTTATAATATTTTATAAGAATGAAATTGAAGTACATGTATCATTTTTATTCAGTTGAACTGAATCAGCCAATCGAATGAGAGAATGGATAAATGTAACCAGCTCATCTACTGTCATCTGTCACGTGCATGTATACCATCTTTTTTTATGTCGAAGCAACTGAAATTGATCATTTTATCGGACATTGACAAATATAAAATACCGCTTTTGTTATACATGTAGTTTATAGTAATCCTATTTTTCTTGTTTATAATACAAATATATATCTAAAATTCACGACATTAAAATTTATATTGAAGTTTTCTTTTAGTTTAGTGATAAACTGTTATTATTTTAAACATATTAAATGATGTCTAAATTAACAAAACTTAAACTTTGACTTCACATCATGACCAGGTTCGAGATATTCGTAACAAAAAGATTATGCATTCTTCCGACCTTGCTCTTCAAAACACAGATCTGGACGAACTCGTCAAGAAATCGATGGATATACTGCAGGAACAAAGCATAGTGCTGATCAACGATGCCACACTTGCATCACTCGCCAATAAACATGTATGTAAAATGTAAACAAATTGAGTTTTTCTCAAAATAACGGTTTGTTTATAGATTTAATATAAATTTCAACATGTAGATTGTAGACATTTTTTAATGCTTGGAAATTTCAAATCATGACCTACGTGCATATATGTTACTTAAATAATTTAAACATACGAAGTCTTACTTGCTGCGGACAGCAAATTATAACTTGCTTGCTACTATTATTCACTACGTATGTTACACAATAGTATATTCAAATACCGAAGCAACATATTACTATGCAGCTACAAAATATTAAGTTATATTATTCTTACGTTAATTATTTTCAGGATGAAAATCAGGAATTCTTGAAAAAAGCTTCGTATATGGATGATGCCGCCAGTAAAATTGGTGAAGTATGTAGGACGTCTGGTTATTAAGAATTATCTATTAAAGCAGGAAATAATGTAACAGTTCCTTGCAAACAAAGCAGCATATATATTACGCACCTCATATACATCTTAAATTTCTATATGGTTGTAAAATTGTATTCGATTTAGGTTCAAGGATTTATTCGAGTCGACATAGATGAAATATGGTTTTAATTTAATACACAGTGATTTAATGATTTAAAATTAAGAAAACATTCTTAAAAACAGGAGACGTAACATCCACTATGACAGCAATGACATAAAATAGGTATAATAAAGGAATTTCAAATATACAAAAAACTAACCACATAGATTATCGCTTAGGAAACTGGAGATTAAATTTGGTTTGAAGTTATTTATAATTTATTCGAAAGAAGACGATTGGATCTATTCGATAGAAACGGTAAAGGTGAAAGCTAGATTATATAACGTTGCGTTATAAACCAATTTAAAATATGCCGAAGGACCAATACATTTTTGTTTATTCCGAGATATCAGGAATTTTTGATTTAACAAATATAATTTTATGTTGAAAAATGAAAATGATTACTTTATCTATGCATTTTATAGTATACATATTTGATATTTTGTATGAATATTTTGATATATTAAGTTTATTCATGTATGTTTTGTTTTCAATTGATCTTTGAAAATTAAATGCAAGTTTATCTTGTTTACCCAGATACACAGATCCGATTTCACGATAACGCTGAAAGACGAGCTTGAGGTACTTGGTGACAAAGTAGAATCGCTTAAAAAGAAACAGGTTCAACACGAAGAACAGGTCAGCCAGCTGATCAATGACCACAAAGCAGCCATCGGAAAGAAAATGACGAAGTTAAATAACAAAAATAAAGATCAAAAGAAACGAATTCTAGGTTTGGAAGCAAATATAAAACTGGAAATAGACTCTAAACAAAAAGAAATGAAACAAGTAAGTTAAAACATATAACAAAAGTGCCCGAGAGGCGGCCGTACAAGAACCACCTGAAAATGAATCAGTTTTGTTACTTATCTACATTTAATAAGACTTTAGATTATTTATACTTTTAAGCATTTTGTTAATGAATTAAATAGAAGCGTAACCAAATTAAAGAATTGAAACATTTTTTAAACCTCGAGATAAGATAAAATAAAAAACAAAAACAATAACAACACTCATTTCATATTAACAATGTTTCATAGCTATATCCTTAAAACATAAAATAATCAATGATATATTGAGACATTCACTAACTTCTCCGTATTGTGGTAAATTATTATTAATATATGACTATTGATTAAAGTTGTATAAATTATCTATATTTTAGATAAATGAAATACTTAAAACAATAAATAGCAGCATAACCGTGAATAATGATACGACGGATAACTTACGATCAGAAATGGAAAAAGTAAGGAAAAAAAGTGAAGAAATATCAGCATGTATTGAAAGTCACCGACAATGGACAGAATCGGAAATAAAGACGATAAATACACGACTGCAGGAGATTGATACAAACGTACAGAAACACGACATACACCTGCAGGATATTGACAGAAACTTACACGACGTTCATGAGAAAATACGTTCAAGAAACGTAAAAGAGATATCACAAAAAGGTAATTGAAATAAAAATGATTAATTAAAGGACGAATATTTCTTTCTGTTACATTTATGTTGTAAGCTCATACTCATTTATGTTGCCCTGGAACCGGTTTCCCTAAACATCATAACACATATTTAGACTAGTGTTCAATGTTAATAAAATTATAGCATTTCAAATATTTTAGTTGAGGAAAATCAAACTGTTTGATCATGAGAAAATAATTTCAAGAGTCTTAAAGGTAATTGAGATAAATGTTGTCAATAAAGAGACGAATACTTCTTTCTGTTGCTTTGATATTGTAGGCTCACATTGATTTTATTGTTCAGGGACAGGTTTTACTTAACATTTAAACCGATGTCTTTTCATCTCAAATTAAATGACCAGTACAGCCTACATGCATTTTAAATAGTTTAGTTGAGAAAAAGTGTAAGTTAAGATATTTAGTGAAATTGGGGCATGTTGTGTAACATTTCCAGGTCTCTGTTTCTAATGCGTGTTCGTGACATTTGCACATACGTCATCATCATTCATTTGAGTCTACTACTAATAGTTCAATTTTGATTGTTTGTTTCGTTTTTGAAAAATAAAAATTACAAAATCTATGTTGAATTTTTAATCAGTGGCAAAAGGCGTTAAATTAGAAGGTAAACACAATATTCAGACATAATACTCTTGCATATCCACACACACTTTGAAATTGCATAACAGGTGTTTTAACACATCATCTTATCTGATATATGGCTTTGACTCCGTGTTGTTATTATTTATGATTTCTTGGAGTCATGGAGACCGTTCAGTGCTGTTCTATAATATAATACCGTTGAGGCCGGGGGTAAGGAACGTGAGGGGTGTTGAATGTTTCTTTACCTCTTGCGAACATAATACAACCGAGTCTGCTATTTTCTTCTTTTGGATACGTTCGAATACTAATATACAGTTATACCATGCACACTTTTTGGGAATGAACATCCTTAATCCGGCATTATTTAGAATTCTGTTTGAGCTATAATCCTAAGATTTTGTCAGAAAAATGTTAATATTTCAATAATTTCATTATTTCATTATTATAACCGTGTAATATTAATGCACTGAAATGTTAAAATATAACAAAAGTTTATAATGATATGCATATGTAAATTAAACAGAAGATTAATCTGCTGCAGGTACCTTACAAGCGAATATTTAAAGAATAACAATAGCGCTTTGCTCTCTGTAAATAGCTTTTATTTCCTCCCAGTACCATTATCGTTCTACACGGGACAAGTGAAGGGGGCATGTTACACAAATGTATTTTTTCCCATACTCTGGCCAAGAGTGGTAGTCAGACAATGGCATATCGTAATTTAATCGAATAATCAATCATTAAGAAATCGCATTCTGAATATCTGCAAATAATGACATAACTATTGATATTATTCAGAGTTTGACACATATGATAATTAAACATATTGATATGACTCAGTAAACATTTATAACATATACAACTCTCTAATCACTCAGGATAGCATAACCGTTATAATGTAACTCACTTATCATTCATGAAAAGCATCCGATACTTGTAACATCATTATAATTCCGCATGTTACTCATTACAATACAACCCATTGTTACTCATTATAATACAATCCACTTGTTACTCATTACAATACAACCCACTTGTTACTCATTATTATACAACCCACTTGTTACTCATTACTCATTACACTACAACCCACTTGTTACTCATTATAATACGATCCATTTGTTACTCATTATAATACAACCAACTTGTTACTCATTACAATACAACCCACTTGTTGCTCATTACAATACAACCAACTTGTTACTCATTACAATACAACCCACTTGTTGCTCATTACAATACAACCCACTTATTACTCATTACAATACAACCCACTTGTTACTCATTATAATACAACCCACTTGTTACTCATTACTCATTACAATACAACCCACTTGTTACTCATTATAATACAATCCATTTGTTACTCATTATAATACAACCAACTTGTTACTCATTACAATACAACCCACTTGTTACTCATTACAATACAACCAACTTGTTACTCATTACGATACAACCCACTTGTTGCTCATTACAATACAATCCACTTATTACTCATTACAATACAACCCACTTGTTACTCATTATAATACAACCCACTTGTTACTCATTACAATACAACCTACTTGTTACTCATTATAATACAATCCACTTATTACACATTATAATACAACCCTCTTGTTACGCATTAAAAAACAACCCACTTGTTACTCACCTTGGTTACATCATTATGATATCACTCATTTGTCATTGATGATAATACAACGTACGTGTTACATATAAAATTTACTATCTTATATATCCCTTGTATACCTAATACCGCGATATAACTATTACCGCGGATGCCCGTATAATAACAATCTAGGAAGACATGTGCATACTTCCGTTAGCGTCGGCATTTGTTTGCATTTCGTATCGGCAACCGTTTTTTACTCGACACATTTAAGCAACCTTATTACTGTTTAGTATTGATGCCATATTTACATGGTTGAACATTTGTTAGACTCGCAGTATTAGGTATGACCAGTATATATATATATTTAACATACCGGTTTATGGAAAATTATGCTTTCTTACAGTCTTTCAAATGATGATTCTACGACCACTGTAACATTCATTCTGTGGCGTCAGTAGATATGCAACACATTAACTAAACGAGTGCAACAAATAGAAATGATAATGTTTTTGTTATGCACGTTATTAAAGAAGAATTAGAATTGTCTTCTAAGAAAATTCCATTTTAGTACGTTTCAAGAACCTATTACTTAACTTTTTTATAGTACAATGAAATATTAGAATCAGTAGAAAACAATAACTTTGCAATACATGATTTTTAACTCATTGTTTTCCAACCAAAATTACATCCTCTCCTTCATAATTTTAAACTTCAACTGGCCAACTGTCTCTTAAAATATTTGAACTGTACTGCATTGACAAATCAGAATACAGTGCATATAGATACAATGATTTATAGTCACACGCGCTTCTGACTGTTATTGTACCTTTAAAATCAGTACAAAAGATTATTTCCCTATTCGGAATGGAACATTTACACTCCGTTCTACAAATCTAGTTAAAATATAACTTAACATGAGCTAATGACCTGTACTTTCTTCATCTTACAAATTGTTTTGTTATACTGCCTTGTAAACACTTCATGTGTTTTAAAATAGATATGGAGTCTCTACAGCAATGTTTACTTGAGATGTACGAGGACCTTACAGATATTGTACCACTGACGCCCTTCTCTAGAGATGAAGGCCTTCCCATCCAGCAACTGCACACACCTACCATCGTGGAAGAAGATTTATCAAAATGGAGAAAAGCTGCAGATAGTTCAAGCACTAAACCGGTTATTTCATATCATGACTTATTGTATCAAGGTAATAAACTTGCAAAACGTGTCTTTATGATAGGTTCTGCAGGGCGGGGTAAGAGTACATACTGTTTATGTATGTTAGATGATTGGAGAAATGGTATAAGGAAACGTAAAACAAAGAAAGGTCTGATTACTAATTCTAAAATACAACATCCTGACGGCGAAGGAGAGTTGTCTGATGGTGAGAAAGATATGTTGGATTTCGACTACGTATTCTTTGTGTCATTACGACACGTTGACACATCTAGGATATCTCTTGTTGACATGATATGCAACGACCTGTTATCTGAGTATTCACAATATCGAGATACGGCTAAGCATGTCTTGGAAACTATGCCACAGCGATGCCTTGTAATTGTGGATGGTTTAGATGAATGGTCACCGACTTCAGAAGTTTGCTCGAAATCAAAGGATCCGGGTTTACCAAATAAGGATATGTTGAACGGGTGTCCAACTTTCATTACTTCTAGACCTTTTAAAATAGAGAATTTGAGAACAAAACTAAGTTTGTCTGATAAACTGGTCAATATTAAAGGTATAGCTGATGTTGAAAAACTAATTAAAAATGTACTCGTCTATCACTGCAATGTACCACACAAATCACAAGAGCTCACGCAAAAAACAAAAGAGATTATAAAAATGTCTAAAAAGGGAAGACTTCGAGATTTACTTCAGATCCCACTAATTGCTACATATTTGATTTCTGTGTGGCACGAGTACGGCACTCTTGACGACTCACTTGTACGTTTGTTTCTCAGCATTATAAGGTGCCTTCTATGTAAGATACCTGAAAAAGACCTACCAGATAATGCATCGTCTGACATGTTAGGTCAATTGAAGTTAGACGGTTCACTTTCAAACTGTATCCAACTGATGAGAACTTTGGGTCGGGTGGCATTTAAATCATTGACTGAAAACAATGCAACATTAGTGTTTTCAAAAAATGAGTTCGAAGCCAAAATTGGTAAGCCACAAGTTGAACTGAGTTTGAAAATCGGACTAATTTGTCAATCCAAGGTTCCAGGAAGGAACAGTCCGAAGTTCGTCAGTATTAATTTTTTTCATAAAACAATGCAAGAATTCCTAGCATCAGTCTGGCTAGTGTCTGATATTAAATCATTTAAAACATTTTTAGAGCAATGTTCACATCCAATAACAATTATGTCATTTTCAAATATTTTTTTGTTTACATCTGGTCTGGATTACGTTTTAGGAAAGATATTTACTTTGCACATCAATAAGGTCATACATAATTTATATAACTTGGATAAGTCGTATATGAATTATGAATTAATACATATATATGACTTGCAATGTGATTGCTATCAAGAATGTGTTCTGAATGCTGCAGAAGATTTACATTCTTACCCAGTTGCATATGCTGTAATCAACCCTTCAAACCTGAATACCTCGGCAGAAATTCTTAAACTAAATCAGTCGTATATGAGTAATGTGACCGTAAAATTCCCTATTAGTTATAAGATTATATTTGATCTAGGTCTTTTAAGTAAGCTGAAGGCATTAAAACGTCTTATCATCAAAGGTGATATGGACACAATGACAATAAATACCAGTCCAGTAGATTTACATTTATCGAACAATCACAATCTGGAACGACTGAAACTGGAGAACATAGATATACATAATATCTATATTCCGTTAGAAAGTATCGAGAAGATTATCCTCAGTTATGTATCGGTGATGTCAGAACGTGAGTTATTTCAACAGCTAATTCAGTGTCAACAACTGACAAAGCTCGTAGTAGAATTAAGATATCCACATTCAGAAGAATCTGTCACTGAGGTATTGGAAAAAAAATTAGTAGATTTAAACTTATCCAACAATCGACGACTGAAGTCATTGAAGTTGACGAATATGCATATACAAAGTACCAATCTTCCGTTAGAAAGTATCGAGGACATTACCCTCTGTTATGTATCGGTGATGCCAGAACGTGAGTTATTTCAACAGCTATCTCAGTGTCAACAACTGACAACACTCGTAGTAAATTTAGAAGACAGACGTTCAGAAGAATCCGTCTCTGTGATGTCGGATATACAATTAGTAGATTTAAACTCATCCAACAGTCGACGACTGAAGTCATTGAATTTGATGAATATGCATATACAAAGTATCCATCTTCCGTTAGAAAGTATCGAGAAGATTACCCTCTGTGATGTATCGGTGATGTCAGAATGTGAGTTATTTCAACAGCTATATCAGTGTCAACAACTGACACGGCTCGAAGTAGAATTAAAAGAAAGACGTTCAGAAGAATCTGTCACTGTGATATCGGATAAAAAATTAGTAGATTTAAACTTATCCAACAGTCGACAACTGAAGACATTGAAGTTGACGAATATGCATATACAAAGTACCCATCTTCCGTTAGAAAGTATCAAGAAGATTATCCTCTGTGATGTATCGGTGATGTCAGAATGTGAGTTATTTCAACAGCTATCTCAGTGTCAACAACTGACACGGCTCGAAGTAGAATTAAAAGAAAGACGTTCAGAAGAATCTGTCACTGTGATATCGGATAAAAAATTAGTAGATTTAAACTTATCCAACAGTCGACAACTGAAGACATTGAAGTTGACGAATATGCATATACAAAGTACCCATCTTCCGTTAGAAAGTATCAAGAAGATTATCCTCTGTGATGTATCGGTGATGTCAGAATGTGAGTTATTTCAACAGCTATCTCAGTGTCAACAACTGACACGGCTCAAAGTAGAATTAAAAGAAAGACGTTCAGAAGAATCTGTCTCTGTGATGTCGGATATACAATTAGTAGATTTAAACTTATCCAACAGTCGACGACTGTGGTCATTTGATTTGACGAATATGCATATACAAAGTATCCATCTTCCGTTAGAAAGTATCTGGTACATTGAACTCCGTGATGTATCGGTGACGCCAGAATGTGAGTTATTTCAACATCTATCTCAGTGTCAACAACTGACACGGCTCGAAGTAGAATTAAAAGAAAGACGTTCAGAAGAATCTGTCTCTGTGATGTCGGATATACAATTAGTAGATTTACACTTATCCAACAGTCGACGACTGGAGACATTGAAGTTGACGAATATGCATATACAAAGTATCCATCTTCCGTTAGAAAGAATCCAGAACATTGAACTCCGTGATGTATCGGTGACGCCAGAATGTGAGTTATTTCAACATCTATCTCAGTGTCAAAAACTGGGATCGCTCAAAGTAGAATTTAAAGAAAGACACTTAGAAGAACCTGTCTCTGTGATGTCAGATACAAAATTAGTATATTTACATTTATCCCACTTCCGACAAATGGATAACTTGAAGTTCAAGAATATGAATATACAATATATCCATCTTCCGTTAGAACTATTACGGTTCGTAAGCCTCCTTGATGTGTGGGTGGCGTCAGAATGTGAGTTATTTCATCAACTGTCCATGTGTCAGCAACTAAGTATACTCGAAGTAGAATTTAAAGAAATACACTCAGAAAAACCGTTCGCAGGTACAAGACCAGTTAATGTAAATTTATCCAACAACCAGAACCTGTGCAGATTGCGCCTGAAGAATATGAATATACACACTATCGATATATCGTCACTTGTTCTTCACACACTTGAACTCACTAGTATTACTGGGCTTACATCTTGTAATTTATCTCAGAGTAGGTTTAAAAACGAGATAGTATTACATGGTGTTAACATGACTCCGTCTGGTTGGCAAACATTCGTAGACTCTGTTGCTAAGAACGCCCCAGTGTGTTTAATGAGCACCAATATTACAACCTCTGTGTCTCATGTTCCTACCAGATTTAGGATTACTTAATCAATTTATCGAAACAAACAAATAAGAGTACTTGCTATAGTTTCGATTTTGTCTTTCAATGCAATCCCGCATCTAAAAGATTTTGTTGATATTCAAATTAAGATCAGGTGCTCAGATTTAGGCGTTCAGATTATTATAGGACCCCCAAAGGACAAAGAAAATTGCTTTTTTAACAAAACTGAAAGCGTTTTTGTTCCATCTAGCTTATTGTTTAAAACAATATTTTAATAGAGTTTATTAAATACATATGAGAGAAAAGTACAAACAGACACATTCACATAGGAAACTTATCTAGTTTACACTGGGATGCATACTAGGATTTTGTTACGAATATGTTATAAGTTGAAAAGCAGGTTTACCATCTGAAAACCAGATGCTTAGAAGTAAATAATATCCCATAGTTTTTAAGTGTTGCAAATGTGCAATAATGCTCATTAACTAATTTAAAGCTCAACCTTCAATTCTAAAAAATGAAATATCATGATTCTTTTAAAAGGAAAAGAAAAAAAATGTGTTTTGTTATGTTTGTTTTAATATATTTTTCTAAACGCCCATCAAAGAGTTAAGCGATATACCTAGCGTTAAATCACTAAATAGTCAGGTATTAATATCTAGTAATGTCATGAAAACGAATTTGAATTTGAAACTTGCAAATAATTATCCCTAAAATGACAGTTAAAGGCCCGGCATTAAAAAAAACAAGAAATAAAACCACCACCAACAACAACAACATAAAGAGGTTACGTAATTATTTACCTAATTGGTACATTAATCAATATTTTCTTGATTATTTGAACACAACTCTCTTAGTTTTACACAGAGTGAATCATCTGTAGACCTTAAGTTTGTGAAGGCTGGATAGTGGTGTAATGGTGAAGTGGATAGAGTGTTGGATGCTCACCAAATGGGTCGCGGGTTCGATCCCAGACTCGACCGTTTGTCCTATCAACAACTACTCGCAGTACTGTTTCTAACCAATGCAGAAGCTGCCAAAAAAATTCTTAACATCTAAAGGAAACAACAAACAGACAATAATTACTGTAGGATGTGGATGTAAACAACAAACAGACAATAATTACTGTAGGATGTAGACAGTCGTGCTAAGAATTTCGTGTTTTCATATCTATCCCTGTGTCACGTGTTCCTATCTCTTACTGCTTTGCGTTTTCGTATCTCTTGAGTGTGAATAGAGAGATGTGTGTATTATATGTGTATTGGCCACAATGCGTGAGGATTTACGTATGTTATATATCTCAAATTTACTCTTGCGTGAATACATAGATACATGTATATTGCTCAGTTTGTATTAATACGTGAATTAGCGAGTTGCGATACAATACGTTCGCAATATATCATATTTGATTATAGTTTTTTTAAACTGGATGTATGGAAGATTATAGTACAAATAGTAATAATTTTCATTTTTGTAATACATGTAGATCTATGGGATGGAAACTGCTCATTTCTTTATTGTTATAAGCAAAACGGAATACAAATTACATATACATTTTAAAGCATTATCAATATTACAAAATATACACAAACAAAAGAATGATTTTCTGGAATTTCAACTAATTGAAAAAAAAAGAAAAATTTGTTAGGGTAAAGTAAGAATATACAATAGTAAACATCTTTGACAATATTGGAAAACAAAATATACGATTGCCAGGTACTTATACCGTAGTCGAACGTAGAATTAAAATGATCATAGGACAAAAACAATACGGTTTTCATAGACAGGTAGTTTATTAACTGTTAAACGTCTGATTTATATCAAAATGCCAACAGCCTGTGTTTAGACCAACAAAGGAAAAGGAAAAAACTTGAATGTGATAACACCATATAAAATTTTACCGGGATGATTTTAGCTCATACAAGTGCAAAATTACAAAGATTGATTTATTTGATATTATTTGTTTTAACTTGAAACATTGAACGAAACATTTGGTAAGTTTATGCATGTACATATGCCATTTGTTGTTACTTAAAACAGAAAACCATTATAGCGTTACCATGATTAAATCCTTTGAATATTATACATATGATCGATCAGACTAAATCGTGAGCACTATTGATTTGTTGCATTGGAATGGATATCGGCATTAAAATGGAATACTCAATGGTGGATCTTCTATTTAAAAATACGGTATCCGCCCCTCTTAACCCCTAAATATTATTAAAATTTACTAAATTACTACTGGAAAACGTGTGTGTTCGTTTAGAATTTGTGTTGCGGCTCCTAAGAACACCCCTTCTTAATTGAAATCCTGGATCCGCCCCTGGAGCGGGCACTTTTCCACCGATATTTTGCACCACTCAATAGCATTAAATCACGTTGGTTCGCCACCGTATATATAATGCTGTGGAGCGCGTAATACAGTGGTAGAGCATCCGACCAAGGGCCGGAGAGTCGTGGTTTGATCCTCCGCCATGGCTGTGTTTTATGGTGTACTTGAGTAAGACACTTCATCCACATATGTTTAGTACAAGTGCTACCCAGGAAGACTTCGAGCGTGAGTTATAACAACTTGTTTCATAATCGATGTAAAATGAATTTAAAAAATACTCACTGTATTATGTACTTGTACGCACAAAGTGTTCAATATTGTTTTTTATACATTTGAATTAAACATAAAATATAATTGCTGTTTTAGTGTAGTAGTTTTATTGTTGTAAATACGTTAATTTAATAGTGCAATTTTGTATTAGTGTCTCGCCATTAGATAGGTTGTGTTAGGCGTTAATAAAGTATTAATAGTTCTGCCTTCAATAGGGAAAAAAAATGGTTTGAATAGTTTTCAGGCTGCCATTTGATATGTATATATTTTGTCATTTTTTCTGTTTTATATTTATTAAGAATGAGTGTATATATTTAAGACGAAACCTAACCATTATTGTTTTGATCATAATATCGATACATATGAAAATGTCCATGCTGGTTCATTTTTGGACGACATGAGTGTGCGTTCAAGGAAGGTTTCTGCCGAATTGCCTACATATAATAGTACATTTATAAGTGAATTATATCTTGTTGACATGTACAATAATGCAATATATGTTGTAAAATAGATATACATTAAATCTCAAATGTATGGTGTAAACTTGTGAGGTTGTAAATAGCCATATTATATATGGCGTGAGCATGTCATGTATTTAAAACCATGTTATATATGGTGTGAACATGGAATTGTATATATAACCATACTATGTGTGAATATATGGTTTTATTTACAACCATGCTATATAAGGTGTGAACATGTGGTTGTATCTATAACCATGTTATATATGGTGTGGACATATGGTTTTATTTATAACCATGTTATAAAAGGTGTGAACATATGGTTTTTATTGATAACCAAGCTAAAAATGGTTTGAACGTGTGGTTGTATCTATAGCCATGCTATATAGGATGTGAACTCGTGGTTGTTCCTATAACCATGTTATATATGGTGTGAACTCGTGGTTGTATCTATAACCATGTTATATAAGGTGTGAACGTGTGGTTGTATCTATAACCATGTTATATATGGTGTGAACGTGTGGTTGTATCTGTAAACATGTTATATATGGTGTGAACGTGAGGTTGTATCTTTAGCCATGTTGTATAAGGTGTGAACGTGTGGTTATATCTATAACCATGTTATATTAGATGTGAACATGTAGTTGTATCTATAACCATGTTATATTTGGTGTAAACGTGTGGTTGTATCTTTAACCATGCTATATATGGTGTGAACGTGTGGTTGTATCTATAACCATGCTATATATGGTGTGAACGTGTGGTTGTATCTATAACCATGTTATATTAGGTGTGAACATGTAGTTGTATCTATAACCATGTTATATTTGGTGTAAACGTGTGGTTGTATCTTTAACCATGCTATATATGGTGTGAACGTGTGGTTGTATCTTTAACCATGCTATATATGGTGTGAACGTGTGGTTGTATCTATAACCATGTTATATTAGGTGTGAACATGTAGTTGTATCTATAACCATGTTATATATGGTGTGAACGTGTGGTTGTATCTATATCCATGTTATATAAGGTGTGAACATGTAGTTGTATCTATAACCATGTTATTTATGGTTTGAACGTGTGGTTGTATCTATAACCATGTTATTCTATTTATATACCCACGTGACCTTATGCTAGCGAATAACGTAAAAATCTTAGAAAAAACAGCAGCTTTAGTTTACATTTTTTGCAGATAACGTTCTTAATATTTCATTACATTTTACGAAAACAAGACAAACACCGTCTCTGTATAGAGATCAACAATCGGTACTATCACGTGATCATGCACAACGGAAGCTGGCACTTTTCCTTCCATTTGTTACACTACCCCATAGCATTTGATCACGTGGGTTTGCAACCAGTATATAAATACATGTAGAATGACGCGGTGTTTCATTAACAATATAACATACATTATTATTGTATTATTATTCTATTAGTATTGCAGATTAACGTTCGTTAAACGCAAATTTGACGTACGGTTAAAACTTATATTATTCATATAAATGGTACCACGCATGTCAAATATATATTTAACGTAAGTTTAACATACGGTCAAATACGTATGTTTTTCATGGAGTACCACGCACGTTAAACACATATTTTGAAACGCATGTTAATCAAACTGCACGTAAAACATATGTTAAACATACGGTTAAAAGTATTTTTTTCAACATATGTTTAAGATACGTGTTATTTTTTACCTGTGTACAAGTATTTGCAATGTATGCTATAGTGTAAATGAAACACTACTTCATTCTGCTTCTGCAGCAATGGTCTAGGGGAAGAGAGCCCGACTCGCTTGCGGAAGGTTGTGGGTTCGATCCCAGTCCGGGTCATACCAAATACTTGAAAAATGGTCCTCGAAACTTGCTCGTTAAGCGCTAAAAATTTAGAGGATAGTTCTAGGTCTGGCCGGCCCGCTGTCAGTATACATTGACTGGATTGGGTAGGATATCAAGTGTCTGTGGCAATGATACTACAGTGTCTCAAGTAGACACCGTCGCGATATAACTGCAAAATTGTTGCAAAAAAACCCATACAACATCATTCTATTTATAGGTAGGGTTTACCATATAAGGGATGTTACGATATTGTCGATAATGGTAATCAAAATATTCCCGTACTGGGCGAATCTGTCTATAAATAGAATGACGTCAGTTTCGCAAGGAATATTAGTTGTTTTTCTGATGTTGATAACAAATTACTAAATAAAAACTACATTTTAAGATATGTATTATGATACTTATATTGTTATAATACAAAATTTTATGAAGTTTATTAATGTATTGGTTTTATTTTAACTTGTTTTTGCAGTTTATGTATGAATAATGCATATATTATGATAAACAATTTTGAACTTTATAATTATATGTTTCAGTAATGCATTTGCTAATCTTTCTACATATATCAAACGGGTTACATACCTGTGTACAGTACACATATTATGTATGCTGTAGTGTTAATGACAAACTACTTCATTCTATTTATAGATAGGGTATACCATATAACGGGTTTTATGATATTATCGATAATTTATCTGTTACACAGATTAGTTACTGTTATCACAATATTCCCGTACTGGGCGAATCTGTCTGTCATTAGAATGATGTCAGTTTTACTATGAATATGTTACCTGGTGTTGATAAATAAATGCCTTGTTTTAGGATCTGTATTCTTATATGTATATTATTATATTGCAATAATAATACATATATTATCAAATGCAGTTTATGTATGAATTATGCATATATTATGATAGATGAATTTTACCTTATAATTATAACGTGTTTAATATTGGCTGATAAGTTACATGCATCAAACGGGTAATATACAATAGTTGTGTATGTTATTGTGGTATTGAAAAAGTACATCGTTCTATTTATAGATAGGGTATACTAAATAAAGGATATTGTTGATTATTTATCTTTCCTGCTGATAAGTTAAGATAAACACAACATATCCGTATTGGGCGAATCTATTTCTAAAAAGAATGACGCATTTTTTTATCTTTTCGATGTTGGTAAACAATTAAATATATAACAAAAAATCTATATTGTAAGAACTATTCTATTTTATTGATAGGTAGGGTATACCATGTAAGGGATGTTGGGATATTAGCGATAATTCATCTGTTATACAGACTAAGAACGGTTATCACAATATTCCCGTACTGGGCGAATCTGTCTATCAACATAATGACATCAGTTTTGTAAGGAAATATTTGTTTTCTGATATTGATAAACAAAAAGTACGTTTTAAGATCTGTATTATTATAATTGTATTATAACAATACAAAACAATATAAATTATGTTAAAATATTGGTAATACATTAAATTATCAAATAGAGTTGACATAGATTTGACCTTATAATCATAACATGTTTGATTAATGTATTGGCTAATACGTTATATATGCATCAAACATGTTGCATACCATATGCAATATACAAACGTTTTGTATGTAATGATGGTAAGGAAACAGTACGTCGTTCTATTTATATATAGGGTATACCAAATAAGGGATATCAACGATTATTTATCTTTCATACAGATAAGTTATAATAAACATAATTTACCCGTACTGGGCGAATCTGTCTATAAATAGAATGATGTCAGTTTCGCAAGGAACATTTGTTGTTTCCGATGTTGATAACAAGTAACGTTTTAAGACTTTTATTAATATAAATACACTTACTTTGATATGCATGATAGTATATTAATGTATTGATATAAATACACATACTTTGATATGCATGATAGTATATTGATGTACTGATGTAAATACACCTACGTTGATATGCATGATAGTATATTAATGTATTGATATAAATACACCTACTTTGATATACATGATAGTATATTGATATATTGATACTACGTAAACGTATCAGTCGATCAAAAAAATTACGTCAGTAAATAATATTTGTTTTTTAAAACTACGTTTTAAGATCTGAATCATTATACGATCACAATTCTTACATTGCAGAATGAAATTCTCGTCGAAACAATACCATTACCAGAAATTTGTGTTTAAAATTGTTGAAGTGCTTTTGATTACAAAATGTGTATACTGCAGCTTAAATAACAACAAATTATGATATATTTTCCTTCAAACCTCAATATCTTTAATTGAAGATGATTTGCTGATCGAAACATATTCAAACATCTAGGTTTACATACAACTTATAGTTCTTTTTACAAGAAATCAGTTGCCTGTGATTTATGAATGATTAATTTGCAAATAATTAATACTTCGTGTGCTATTTCATCAACATTAAGTCAGTAGATTCAAGTTTCCTATCCGTCTATACGAGTCCTTGGTAAAGTATAAAAATACAAGATATTATAAATTATGATACAACATTAAATTATCAAATGCAGTTTACATAAATTTGACATTATAATAACTTGTTTGATAAAAGTATTGGCTGATACGTTATACGTGAATCAAACGGGTTACATAGTATTACCATGTGTAATATACAATAGTTATGTATGGTATGGTGGTAATAAAAAAATACATCATTCTATTTATAGATAGGGTATACCAAATAAGGGATATTATCGATTATTTATATTTCATACAGACTAGTTAAAATAAACACAATATACCCGTGCTGGGCGAATCTGTCTATAAATAGAATGACGTCAGTTTCGCAAGGAATATATGTTGTTTTCTGATGTTGATAAACAAATGCCTATATAATTACTATTATTAAATATCTGTATTATTTTACTTATAGTATAGTAATCCAAATAGTATATATTATGTTAATGTACTGGTAATACATAAGTGACCGTATAATCATAATATGTTTCATTAAGTATTGGCTGATACGAGGGGCGTTCAATAAAAAGCGTTTTATTGGTAATAACTTAAAACAATAAGAAATAGTATCTTCGTAGTAATTGGTTCATACCTTCAATGTTATCGCCTTTAACAGAAATGTACTTTTTTAATATTTTCATAACTTTCGAAACATGTCATCATAGTCTGTATCAGACGCTGAAATACCACACTTCCGTTGGCGTTGTAAGACCTTCGCCTGTCTTTCGTGGTAATAAATTGCTGCCATTGTTTCTATGGGGCTCAAAACAGTGAACTTATGTTTAATATTCTTGCTATTTCCTTATACACAAGAAAATCTGCGATGCGTGTACTTCAATTATGCCACGCGCACTCATGCAGCTCCGTATGTGAACACATTTAGTAGCTCTAAATAACATTTGACTGCAGTGTATACGACTGTATGTGAACATTTAGTAGCTCTAAATTATATTTGACTGCAGTTTATACGACTGAATGTGGTCAAGACTACGATAAAAACGTTTTCTGGAAGTCGCACGAGTTGTGTGTTGGTTTCATCTCATGCATAACAAATTAATCTATCTGTCTGTGAAATTTCACGATTTACATGCTCACGGTTCATAATTTATGGGACGAATAACAGTATTTATTGAACGTCCTTATTATATTACACATGAATCAAACGGTTTACATATCCTGTGTTAGGTACATTATTTATGCTATAGTGTTAATGAAAAAAGTAAGTCATTCTATTTATAGATAGGGTATACCAATTAGGGTTATTATCGATTATTTATCTTTTATACTGTTTAAAGAAGATAAATCTAATATACCCATAATGGGCGAATCTATTTCTAAACAGAATGACGACAGTTTCTCAAAACATTTTGTTTTTCCGATGTTGATAAACAAATAAATATATAAAAAATAGATATTGTAAGATTTTTTCTTTTTTGAATACCATACAATATTCCAGACAGTAAAAATAACCAAACACTCCCAAAAATGTGACACTGTAATAGTTAACGCTTTATTTATAGACGTTACGTCAGTTACAATGACAGACAGAAAATGGTATTCATAAAAAAAGAGAAAACCGATTTGTTTCTATTATTTTAATTCAGAGAACCAAAACAAATTTCTAAGATAAATATTTACTGAACACTCCAGTAAGATCATCTGTTTAACGTTGCATCAGAAGCTAGAATCAGAATATGTCTTGTTTAATTCATCACGGTTGACAACAAAAATACCCCTATTGTGAGTGTTCCCAAAGGTCAAATACGCCGTCACAAGGTCATTTATCCATCACTGTAAGTTTGTTTATCATACACGTAGTCGATGAGTATACTCCGGTAAGGGGCGTCCGTCATGGTTTAAAGCAATAATACTGCTGCAGTTGTGGCGTCGAGCAAAGCTCGGTCCGGAACTGTTTGTGGAAATGTTTGCCAGTTACTTGCGGAAATATGGCAGTCAGATCTGCTCAGATATATTCTGAGGTATTCACACAAATAATAATATATATCCATATATGATATGTCGTGTGTTCAAACATATATATTCCAGTTAATACATTTACATCTTAAGAAGGTGACCATTTACGTATAAAGCCATAATTTTATAATACACATATATTGTAGAAGCAGCAGCAAAAACTAACAATTCAAACAGAAGTTCACTTAAAAAAAATAACTCAACAAAAAAAAATCATTTGATTAATTTTATTTAAATAACGAAACGAACAACATGGTTTCTACTAATCGACGTAGATGTCGTGGAATATGCAATATGTATTGTGGCTATAATGGTTTCTATTGATCGAAGTAGATGTCGTGGAAGAAGCAATATGTATTGTGGCTATATTGGTTTTTACTGATCGAAGTAGATGTGGAATATGCAATATATATTGTGGCTATAATGGTTTCCACTGATCGAAGTAGATGTCGTGGAAGAAGCAATATGTATTGTGGCTATATTGGATTTTACTGATCGAAGTAGATGTGGAATATGCAATATATATTGTGGCTATAATGGTTTCCACTGATCGAAGTAGATGTCGTGGAAGAAGCAATATGTATTGTGGCTATAATGGTTTCTATTTATCGAAGTAGATGTCGTAGAAGAAGCATTATGTATTGTGGCTATGGTGGTTTCTACTGATCGAATAAGATGTCTCGGAAGAAGCAATATGTTTTGTGGCTATAATGGTTTCTACTGATCGAAGTGGATGTCGTGGAAAAAGCAATATGTATTGTGGTTATAATGGTTTATACTGATCGAAGTGGATGTCGTAGAAGAAGTAATATTTGATACAGTTTAGATGTTAAGTGAAATCACAGAACCTGGAAGAAACATACATATATAAGTCACGGAGTGCTTAAATATATATACAGTATTAATGAAAGGCAACTTTTCTGAACCAATTACCGAATATGATAAGTAGTTGCTCCCCTTTATGCTGCAAAATAAAGGCAACGTATTTGAACATTGTGTTGTTGCTTATTTTACTTTACAAATGAATACTCACACTGGTTAACTTCCCTGTGTTGAATGTTTGTCTCACAGGGGTACGGCACATTGCAAACCACCCCCAAAACCCCTAACCTCCCCCCACAAAAAACAACAACAACACCCCTGTCTGTATGCTTAACCATTGACCCCACCTATCCCTGCAATAAAAACAGAACCTCTCTATATGCAAAACAATATGAATAAAAAAAAAAATCCCTTTACGTCTATTAAAATAGGGAAAAGAGGTAAAACTTAAACCTCAGTCAAGTTCTTGTCAATTCACACTCGGGCAAAGAAACGGATTAAAAATACACCAAATAGTGTTACACTCTCGTTAAAACATTGTGTTGGAAAGCCAATGCATTTCTCTTTCCAGCCATTTTAATAACGTGTATTTATATATAACAGTAATCGTTAAGGAGTATAAAGGGGAGCAACTATTGATCATATTTGGTAATTGATATTTGGGTCGAGATCTACCCATTTACGAAATCTTTATTCGCAAGTACAAACATGTTCTTATTTTTCACCATTTGTTGGCGTTATAGAGCGTTTTGGGGGATGGGAGTTGGGTTGGTGGTATAGGGGATATTTGATAGGTGCCGTAGCCCTGTGGTTTGAAATACAGTTAAACCTATGAACAGGCCTAGAGATAAAAAAAAACTGTGAATTACTTCACATCATATCTACGGCTATAGATTTGCTTTCGCAAACCCTTATTCGCTTTAATGAATATACTAGTAATTCTTATTTATTCTTATGTTCTAATGGTGATATAAACAATTGCAGGCTGTTCACAAATATCATAGGGGTGCGTGAATTCAGCTATTTCTCACACGTCCTGCCATTTTAAGCTATATGGGTACAAAGATCAGCAGGATCTATCCTGTCGCGTTGTCCTCCCACTTCCCATCACTGCATGCACGCAAAGCGGATCCACTCGTGAGTGAAATGGTTGGTATATAGGAAAACAATTTTTGAGATTAACTATTATTTATTACATGTGTTAAGTAGTAGGCTTGTAAACAAATATACTGTACGGAACAGCTAACCCGCCACCTGACATGTTATTTACCGGAAATTTATTTAATCAATGACTTTTGCGCTATGTAAATTTAATACATACATGTCTGCTTATGTCGTTAACAAACTCTAATTACGCTACTCAATAGTTTAACGAAATACTGGTTATACAAAAGTGGCGGGTTAGCTGTTTTGTTTAGTATGTAAACGTGACACATACCATACACATCTCAGAATGCCGTCCTTGAATAAATTTAATTAATAACTAAAAATATAAAATAGCAATTCATACAGTATATTTTTTTATAGTTTTTTTGACCCGACATTTGTGGGCTTAGCGCAACAAAGTCTATCTACATTTTTAGTTCATATTGGGCTAGTCTAGCCTTGCACTTAGCACGTGCTATTTAGGCTATATATATATATTACAAGATGATGTTACCCTAGATATTGTTCATATAAAACTTATTTTGTATAATATTAAACTATTAGCTGTCATAATCACATATAGGACGGTTTTCTTTTTTACCAATAGACACTTAACAGCTAAGACATATCCATCTGTTGTGTTTGATAATGATAATTAAGGAAGATGTTGAGATTTTTCGGATCACAAAAACAACTGTATGTTTAAATATATTTCAAATGTTGCGATACACCTTGCGAAGTTTTAAACACAACATCATTCAAAAAGTCTTTGTGCGTTGCCATCATTGCTCTCGACGCTGCCTGCATGTAAATAGTTCAAGTCTCATATACAATATGCTCCAAAGACAAATTTGAAATTCATTCTTGTATTGCTTACTAGCAAAGCTCCATTTCGATTTTAGAATAGTAAAGTTTGCGTTATTCTGTCATAAAAAAAAACAAATAATATATCCAGCAGGAGACGAAGCCATCACAACATTATAAACAATCAACATATACCATAATCAAGATAAATACGACATAAACACACAGACTGAGTGACCACCTGAGAATAAACAATCAACAAATACCATAATCAAGATA
>CM055907.1:8662500-8698954 GCA_029582155.1 Panopea generosa | reverse complement strand
TTATTAAACAAGCAGGACATGAAATGTCAGATGCTAAAATTATATCTGAATCAATATCACTGTAAGTTTTCCCATCGTTATTTTTCTTAAAACGGATAATTCACATTCTGTGTTGATTACATAGAACTAAATGAAATAACTGCACCAAACATTAAGCATTTGCCACATATAGATTGCATGTTAGCTTTGCTAGGAAAAGCATAATAGTTTACAAGTCTTGATTTTAGCGCAGGTTTTCGCCAAATTAAATGCAGCAAGAACAAATGCATTCACTTGTCATGCTGGTTTATTTCAATGTAATGCCATGTCATTTGTAATAAAATGTGCTCCAGATGTATTTTTCGAATTAATGACAGAAGACATCAAAGGTTTCAATGATTTTGCTATAAATTACATATACGATATTAATGTGTGCTCTTCTACATCTGAAGAACATTTGAGCATATTCAAAACGTATTCGGTAGATTAAGGTTAATAAGCTTAATTTAAAATTAAAGACAGATGACTTTCTCAAGGAAGAAATAAATTACATTGGATGTGTTATCAATGAACATGAAATGTAGAGGTTATGAAAACGTTATACCAAATTATGTTAAGGAAGTAAGAAGTTCCATTGGTATGTGTTGTTACTATCGATGATTCATACCACGTTTTCTAGAAAAAAGTTGAGCCATTAATTGTGTTAGCAAAGTCCCGTTGGACACATGCATGCATGTAAAAATCATATGAAACATTGAAAACCAAGGTGTCAATATTACTTTTATTAAGGTATCCCGACACGTCAAACCCTATATTCTTTACTCTGACGCTAGTGCACATACATTAGGCGCTTGTTTAACATGGCATGTCGTTATAAACAAGAACCAAACACAGTATTTAAAAATGAAAAACAAATTAGCTATTTGTCTCATAGATTCGAGTCAATACATGAACATAAAGTGAGAAAATGTCAATTGCAAATAAGGAGTTAATATAAACTAAGGTAAATTATAATGAATTCTAATGGAATAGTAAAATGTATGACTGATGTTAAAAAAATCAATAAATGTTATTCCTAACACCCCCTAATTATATTTATAGCAACTGATGCCAATATTGAATACGATGATAAAATCAAAATGACATCCAAGGATATTAAATGACAGTTAAAGTAAAAAGTGACATTTGCAAATGAAAGTAGCTTCGACAAATCGTATTTAACTTACTCCTACAACACATCGCATTCTGTCGAAACAGAAGCTAAAAGGTCGGCATGTGAATCGAAATCGCACTGCTCCATTAAAATATTGTCTTGTTGTAATACAGTGACGAACGTAGTAGTAATATTATTTCTAGAATAAATAATAACCGTAATACTTTTATAAAATATTGTTTTGTTAATCAAAACTAAGAACTGAAGTGACCAGTAATGTAATGGATAGAGTGTTGGCAGCTCACGGCAGAGGTTGCGGGTTCGATCCCCCGCTTGGCCCGATGTCTGTCATAAAATAACAAACTAGGACTGGTTCTACCAAGGAAGTGGACTCGAGGGCGGTTCAAATAAACTATAAGCTTTTTTCGCAATCGAGTTAAAATAAATTAGTTTAAACAGAAATATATAATCTCAACTGATTATGTAGCTCTCTCAAAATATTTACATCAGTTCTTAATCAGTTACATAGCACAAATACAATATTAATATTAGACCGAGCAATCTCTTGTTTCGTAGATACTCAACTTAGACAAATGTTTGAACATTGATACATTAAATGAATTAAGTGACTCATTAATGATGAAACAGTACAGTGACCAGCATAAGTTTCTTTAGAATATATATGTATGTGTTCTTTTTGATCAATACTACAAACTTTTAAAATAACATATTAAGCAAAGAAGAGACCCACGTTATTGCGATGTCATACCAACCGTTTATAAGAATTCAACTCTTGAATTATATTGACTTTATTTAGAAGACGTTTAAATATATAATATGACGATTGTAGTGTGACGCTGGTACGGCGGTGTACAAAATGTCCAACTCACTACACAGAGATCCGCCGTACGTGATGTTGCTAGGAGCGGGATGTTCAACGTCATCAGAGAGCACTGCACAAGTTTCCCACTTCTGGAACCTAACCCAGGTTAGTGACGTATAGTTACTTTACATATCTAATTACCGTTCCGAATTCCGCCGTAAGTGATGTTGCTAGAAGCGGAATGTTTAACGTCATCAGAGAGCACTGCATAAGTTTCCTACTTCTGGAACCTAACTCAGGTTAGTGACATATAGTTACTTTACATATCTAATTATAGTAACCCCGTTCTGAATCCCGCCGTAAGTGATGTTGCTAGGAGCGGGATATTTAACATCGTCAGAGAGCTCTGCACACATTTCAGACTACTAGCACCTAATTCATATACACTGACCCAAAATGAAAGTTTTACACTTGATATGTTTGAATATTTCTTTTGTTAACATACAAGTTCGATGTTTGTTACATTGTTATTATGTTATATGTTTGCACGTGGTCATCTGTAACTTAATGCTTAAATTGATATGAATATTTGTGTTGTTAATTGAGGCCTTAACCCCAATTGACCTATGTCGAATAAGTTCTAGCTTCTTTTCACATATATTTACTATTCGCCTGTGTGTTTTACTAGATTCTAGGAACGTCCATGTATCATGTTGTTATACAAAAAACGTTTAATGGAAAGACAAGTTAAATAAGTATATATTTATGTTGTAGTTATCGTCTGGCTCTGCATCTCCAATACTCTCTGACAGAGACCGATTCCCGCGGTTCTTCCGTCTTGGCGGTCCTGATCAGACGCTTAATCCATCGAGAATTGCTTTGATGGATACATTCAACTGGAATAAAGTTGCAACCATAGGTCAGGCTATTGAATTCTTCTCAGTCGTGAGTACATGCGTATTTTTATAAGTGAATTATTTTTGTGAAATGTTAAAAATAGATTTTGATGAAATATTTTATTAAAATGTATCTTAGTGTTAGATCACTTCCGATTTATCTCCTCGTGGTATCCATGTGTGATTCTAGCTAGTAAAACTCTATAGGAATTACTCAAAATATCACATTAAAATGTTTCTTAGTGTCACTTCCGATTTATGTCCTCGTGGTATCCTAGTGTGATTCTAGCTTGTAAAACTCTGTAGAAATTACTCAAAATATCATATTAAAATGTATCTTAGTGTCACTTCCGATTTATTTCCTCGTGGTATCCTAGTGTGATTCTAGCTTGTAAAACTCTGTAAAAATTACTCGAAATATCATATTAAAATGTATCTTAATGTTAGATCACTTCCGATTAATCTCCTCGTGGTATCCGTGTATGATTCTAGCTTGTAAAACTCTATAGGAATGACTCAAAATATCATATTCATGCTTATAAGATGCGTCATATTTGACAAAATATTTTATGATACATACAACCGTGCATGCTATATTTACTATATGATTTAATAAATTCAATGAACACTCGTACTCATACAAGATGCAGAATTTAAGAAATACGGTTGGGCATTTTTTTTCTAGAAGAGTTAAATTCATTATTTGTGAATTGTAGTACATTCATATTACAGATAAAACTAAGTATATTTCAATTAAAGGTTTGTAAGATGTATTATAGATACATTACTATACATGTTAGATGTGTTATAGATACATTACTATACATGTAAGATGTGTTATAGATGCATGTAAGATGTGTTATAGATACATTACTATACATGGAAGATGTGTTATAGATAGATTATTATACATGTTGGATGTGTTATAGATACATTACTATACCTGTTAAATGTGTTATAGATACATTACTATACATGTAAGATGTGTTATAGATAGAATATTGTACATGTAAGATGTGTTATAGATACATTAATATTCATGTCGGATGTGTTATAGATACATCACTATACATGTAAGAGATCTAGTTTGTTTCTTTGGCGTTTGCGTATGTTCATACAATGCACATATATTTAATATAGTCTGCAATATACTTCTATTAAGTTTGTTTGATGTTTATTATGATTAAAAGACGTTTGTAGTTGGTTTCTATGAGGTTGAAAAAAGTGTATAACATATCCAGCAGAAGTTGTACATAAAGGTTGAAAAGAAATGGTTATGTATAATGTTTACTAAACGTGTATGAGAGGTTCACATTTGTCTAAAAATGGTTGTTTCATGTCTACAAAATGTTTCTAAGACTGTAATATGAGATAGATTATTTCTTTGATGTTAACTGACAGTTTTTATCTGTTTGTATAAAGTTTAAAATATGCTGTTTTTTATGTGCTTCTTTTAAATTCTTAAAATATATTTTATTCGTTTAAAAGAGGTTTTAAGAGGTTTTAATAAAATATATAGCTATATGTTTACATGGGAGTTATCAAGAGGTTGTTTTAAGTTAATAAACGATTTAAAAATATGTGATATGTCTATAAGAGATTCAATAAGAACTTTTTATATATGTTTTTATGATATATATATGTAATAAGATGTTGTTGTACGCCTTCGTGTTATTATTGAGATGCTCAGAATAATTAACCCAAGTTTCATCCACAGAGAGCAATCAAAAATTTACCTAGAATTACATTTTTTTCAGAAGTTTTTAGCACAATCTAATCGCTTGATCTTTTGGACGATGTAAGCAATAGGGGGACCCATCTAGAACAAAGCTTCTTTAATTTCAAACAGTTAGTCAGAATATGATGTACGGTGTCTTCTAAAATGCCTAGACTATCAGTTATTTTGGAAACATAATATCGTCCATCTTCTTCTATCATAGCTCTAACAGCACCAATGTTTTCCTTTGTTGCTGCAACAACAGGCTTACCTAGGCAGTTATCTTCTTGTAGGCTATGCTGACCACCCTTCTGTCGGCTAGTCGCACAACTAATCCTAGTTGCTTTCCGTTTCACAATGAAGTTTTCTTATTGTCATAAAAGTATTGTTGTTTAAATGACATTGTTTGTATATCTTTAATACATGGAAAGTATTGGCACGTTTGAACTACTTACATATTTTTTATGAACGGGTGGAAACGAAAATTAGTATCATATAAAGAATTGTGTTTCGGATATAAAGGAAACTTTGTTAAGGCGAAACTTTATTATAGACTTTACTTGACATAATAACATATCACAATCTACGGTATTGTCTCTGTACAAAAGGTAACACCAGGGAAACATATTTACAAAAGCTGTAAATTTTTCTTCTATTCTGAATGACTTTCACAATTATATAGACACATCTTATATTTAATATCTTCCATGTAACTGTACATTATTTGTAATTAAAATGTGTTTTATTAACAAAGAGGCTAGGCTTATTATTCTTTTCAAGACACTTACTTTAGATGCTAGTATGTTTTTTTATAATTATTGAACAGACCAAGATGAAATGGATTGAGAGTTATTTTAATATCAATATGTGAAATTAACGTTTTTGATAAACGTGCATGAAAGTCGATCTTTCAAGGAACACGTAAAGTCGTTATCAACCATTACGGAATTCAATGACTTCCGCAAACGAGATAACATTACTTATGGGATTCAGTCAAATTACACAACCTTTACATGATCCATTGACTTTGTTCAGACAGGATTCTGTTACTTTGTACAACTCTTAAGGATGTACGTGTTAATGTATGTTAAGACTAAAACTCTTCTTTAAACCGAAATACTGCATCGATAAAACGCACTTATGTGCTTACAGAAAGCAAACAATTATCAAACAAAATTCGTCTTCGTCTACTTAACTTAGAAATTCAAGGTATTCATGAGATTGCAATGAAAACGTAATTTTAAAACAATCCATATACGTACAGAACTACTCAAAAAACGCACTGAATCAGAATTGATCAACTACATAAATGTGCTGAATCAATCAACGTTCATGGAATGAACACATTTATGATCTGAAATAAGATAACGATGTTTTAAATTAAAATATTTTATATCAAAGAAACAGAGACCGTGACAATGTGTGATTTGATCAAATTACATCTTGAAGTTTATGAAACATATTATCAGGAACTATTCTGTTCAGGTGTTAAGTTATCAATCTAATATAGCATCATTACCTTAATTATTTCAGCAAGTTCATACCTGGCCGGTTATTGCTATTACACGTTACCTACCGATATTATACAAAGCATGTCAACACAAATGCAAGCCATTTGCAAGTAATTAGAAATTACTGTCTTGGACCAATTTACTCATTATTACGTGCTTATTGCCTACAAGCACTTCATCAGAGAGGTCAATTATCTCACGTTCAATATTCACTAATTTGATAATAAATTATATGTCATTTAGATTTGATTTGAGTTTATGATTGTAACTGTAATTTGTTTTAAACGCAAAGCACGAAAATAAAATTATATACAGATTTCGTGTTAAAGGTACATACGGTAATGTCAATGCATTTAACATCTGTCTATTTGTAAACGGTTTATATCATATCTACAAAGAGACATGGTGAAACTATGAAATTGAAACACCTCATACGTCTAATTTTGCTTCTATTGTTTCTTTTTAGGAAAAGGGCCATAAGTCTTGTACATGGTTGAAAGTCAGCATTTTGCGCTTATTTATGGTTGAATTCTGTTTCTAAAACGATTATTGTTATACATTAATCAAATAATGATATGATGTTGATGCAATTTTCTGAAGAAAAAAAAAACAGAACCCGAAGCATCGTGCTCTAGCTTTTTCATAGCAATTGAATTACCTATAAATGTATTATCATATATAATCGTCATACAAATATGTGTTATGTAAAATAATGTATATTGCTTCAATAAGAATATACGTTGTATCTTACATAAAACGAAAGTTGTACAGTCTGGGACCTGTCATGACAATGTTGCGGAGAACGATTAACAGGCTCCTATTTCACAATTCTTGTTAAGTATAAACTTTAACCCTTTACTCAAAGAAATAGCATCTAAGTGATCATGAATTTGACCTATCTCAGGAATAGCATTTCGTCTCATTGATGTTGATCAGATATATTTATGCAACCAATCAACATTAGGTTAAGTTTTCATGTATTTAGATAAACTCGAAGAAACACCTTGTAAAACAGAGGCATTGTTGACTATGAACGCTCACGGGTGTTCAGCAATGCTGTTGTGTCAACACTTGGCTGAACTATGTTTTCTTATTTCATTCAGGTTACTCTGAGAAATATTTCGATACTATTTAAAAGGTTATGTTGCCTTAAGTAAACAAATAGTATAATTATAGTAATAATCTCTTTTTCCTTTAGGTGATTGATGATTTTGTCAAGATAGCTCATGCATCGAACAAAACCATAGTTTCCCAAGAGATCTTTGAACATGACCCAATGTCTCGGGTGAAAAACTTAAAGGTAAACGTGTCGTTGACCATATAAAGAAACAAACTGTTAATAGTTATATTCATATATCTCACGAGTATTATTTAAAAGATATGTTTGTTACAAATTATGCAATTAGGTTAGGTCTGTCTGTCTGTCTGTCTGTCTGTCTGTCTGTCTGTCTGTCTGTCTGTCTGTCTGTCTGTCTGTCTGTCTGTCTGTCTGTCTGTCTGTCTGTCTGTCTGTCTGTCTGTCTGTCTGTCTGTCTGTCTGTCTGTCTGTCTGTCTGTCTGTGCGATATTTTACGTGCACATGGTACTGTTTTCCTGAACAAAGGACCGACGGTTTTACATCCCCTTTGAAGAACGACATGCAGCAACTTGCAACAAAATAAGACATTTGCAACACCTCACACGTCACCCAACCGGAAACAGAACCAGTGACACATGGGTCTTAGCATGCTCATCAATTTGTTAATATCCCATCTATATCTGTTTTAAGTTTATGTATTTATATTCTTAATGTTACTTGTAGTATGTATAAAAATTATATAACAATAAAATTATTAGGTTATTAACCACGTTTCATCAATATATAATGTATTATCAGTACTCCTTCTGAGTAGGAAAGCCACGTTACATCAATATATAATGTAGTATCATAACTCGTTCTAAGTAGGAAGGCCCTGTTATCATACCACGTTCCATCAATATATACTGTTTTACCATTACTCCTTCTAAGAAGGAAGGCCCTGTCATCATACAAGGCTCCATTGATATATAATGTATTATCATTACTCTTTCTAAGTAGAAAGGCACTGTTATCATATCACGTTTCATTAACATATAATGTATTATCATTACAATTTAAGTAGGAAGGCCCTGTTATCATACCACGTTTCATCAACATATAATGTATTATCATTACAATTTAAGTAGGAAGGCCCTGTTATCATACCACGTTTCATCAATATATAATGTATTATCAGTACTTCTTCTAAATAGGAAGGCCACGTTTCATAGATATATAATATATTAGCATAGCTCCTTCTAAGTAAGAAAGCCCTGTTATCATACCACGTTTCATTAATATATAATGTATTATCATAACACCTTCTAAGTAGAAAGGCCCTCTTATCATACCACGTTTCATCAATATATAATGTATAATCATAATTCCTTCTAAGTAGGAAGACCCTGTTACCATACCACGTTCCAGCAATGTATAAGGTATTATCATAACTCCATCTAAGAAGGAAGGCCCTGTTATCATACCATGTTCCATCAATATATAATGTATTATCATTACTCCTTCTAAGTAGAAAAGTCCTGTTATCATACTTACTTATAAATACCATTTGTTGACTGTTGTGATTGCTGTGTCCTTAATGTCCTTTAAATGTTACGAAATGTCTTATCTTAATCTCATGCTTGAAATAACCCCATTTAGAACCATGATGCCAGGATCGTGTTTGTTGCCTGCTATGAGGATATGGCAAGAAAAATAATATGTGCTGTAAGGTTGCCTGTTGTTTTAATTTAATATGTGCTATATAGATGATTGTTTATTATGTTTAGCATGTGCTCTACGGATAATTGTGTATTGCCTTGATTTTGTGCTGTACGGATTATTGTTTATTATGCTTATTGTGTGCTGTACAGATAATTGTGTATTACCATTATTCTGTACTGTACGGATAATTCTGTATTGCTTTTATTGCGTGCAGTAAGGTTAATTGTTTATTTTCTATATTGTATGCTGTACGGATGATTTTGTATTGTCTTTATTGTGTACTGTACTGATAATTGTGTATTGCCTGTATTGTGTGATGTAAGGATAACAGTGTATTGTCTTTATTGCGTGCTGTTAATATGATTGTGTATTGCCTTTATTGTGAGCTGTAAGGATAATTGTTTACTGTCTTTATTGCGTGCTGTACGGATAACTGTGTTTTGTCTTTATATTATGTTGCATGAAAAATGTGTTTTGCCTTTATTATGTGTTGTCCGGATGATTGTGTATTACCTTTATTGTGATCTGCCAGGATAAGTGTTTATTGTCTTTATTGCGTGTTGTATGTATAATAGATACGTGACTTTATTGTGTGATGTTCGGATAATTATGCATTGTGGTCATTATGTGCTGTAAGGATGGTTGTGTATTGTCTTTATTGTGTGCTTGACGGATGATTTTGTATGGTCATTATTTCGTGCTAAACGGATAATTGTATATTGCCTTGAGTGTGAGCTGAACGGATGATTTTGTATTGTCATTATTGTGTGCTATACAGATGCTTGTATATTGCCTTTATTGTGCGCTGCACGGATGAATATGTATTGTCTTTATTATGTGCTGTAAGGATGATTCTGTATTGCCTTTATTATGTACTGTAAGATTGAATGTATATTGCATTTTATGTGCTGTATGGATGAGTGTGTATTGCCTTTAATGTTTGATGCAATAATGAATTTGATGTACCATTATTGTGTGTTACACGGATAATTGTGTATTTTCGTTATTAAGTGCTATACGGATGATTGTGTATTGCCTTTATTATGTACTGTAAGAATAAGTGTGTTTTTGCTTTTATTGCGTGTGATTGTGGTGATTGTTTATTATGTGGTGTACGAATATTTTTGTTTTTGTTTTTATTATTTGCTGTCAGAATGGTTTTGTATTGTCATAATCGTGTGTTATACGGATAATTATTTATTGTCTTCATTATGTGCTGAAAGATTAATTGTGTATTGCCTTTATTGTGTGCTGTAAGGATGATTGTATATTGTCTTTATTGTGTGCTGTAAGGATGATTGTGTATTGTCTTTATAATGTGCTGTAAGGATGATTGTTTATTGCCTTCATTATGTGCTGTTATGATGATTGTGTATTGCCTTCATTTTGTGCTGTACGGATGAGTATGTACTGTATTTATTGTGTTATGTACGGATGATTGAGTATTACTTTCATTATGCGAGGATGATTTTGTATTGGCTTCATTATATGCTGTAAGGATGATTGTGTTTTGTATTTATTATTTGCTGTAAGGATGAGTGTTTATTGTCTTCATTATGTGCTGAAAGGATGATTGTTTAATTTCATTTTTGTATGCTATACGGATGATTATGTATTGCCTTGATTGTGTGCTGTACGGATAATTATTTATTGTCTTCATTATGTGATGTTAGGATGATTGTGTATTGCCTTTTTGTGTGCTGTGAGGTTCATTGTGTATTGTCTTTATTATGTGCTGTAAGAATGATTGATTATAATGTCTTCATTATGTGCTGTAATGATGATTAAGGATTGCCTTTATTGTGTGATGTACGGATGAGTGTGTATTGTCTTCATTGTGTGATGTAAGGATGATTGTATACTGCCTGTATTGTGTGATGTAAGGATGATTGTGTATTGCCATTATTGTGTGTTGTAAGGATGAGTGTGTATTGCTTTCATAATGTGCTGTACGAATGCTAATGTATTGCATTTATTGCGTGCTGTACTGATGATTGGGTATTGCTTTCATTGTGTAATGTACGGATGATTGTGTATTGCCTTGATTGTATGCAGTTAGAATAATTGTATATTGCCTTTATTATGTGTTGTCAGGATGATTTTGTATTGTCATTACTGTGTGCTATACGGATTATTGTTTATTTCCTTCATTGTGTGATGTTAGGATAATTGTTAAATGTGCTTAATGTGTGCTGTTACAATGATTGTTTATTGCTTTTATTGCATGTTGTTGAGGTGACTGTTTATTGTGTACAGTAAGTATAATTGTTTATTGTGTTTAAATGATTACTGTTACAATAATTGTTAATTTTATTTAACCAAAACATACACTCCATATGCAGAATCGTGAAATTGCTAGAATTGAATTATATCAAGTGTACAAGTTTCTTGTAACAACATTCGTTATTTAAACTCTAATACACAATGGGTCAATGATCTAATGCAAAGCGCTTGTAATTGTAAACGTGTACGTGCTTTATATTTTGAATTTCAAATGAACATTTCTATATAAAAAAAGCATCAGACAATCGTACACTTAAGATGTACACCAAATACAATTATTTGTTTCGCTATTCCGTTACCAGGGTTACCTGACTCAATTTGAGCTGATAATTTACTTTATAATTCATAATAAGCACCATTTCTAAGATTGAAGCCAACCATATGTATTAGTTTAACTGTTGTTGTGTATTTTATTTCGATTTATTTTTTTTAACTACATTAGAAAAACAATATGGATAACACATTATACTCTGAATACCCAGATCAGCGCCGCCCTATTGTGACTTTGTTGGTCGTGGTTTACCCGCCTATAGGTATCGTCAATGTTTGAAAAACAAGTGAAAAGCGATGAAAGGTATCGAAACTGAATAGACTGTACAAGTGAAAATGTTTCATTCGGTGATTGACATTTTGATCAGACGGTCATTGATTAAGTACATAATATTGAACGCTTCAATGAGCAACATCATTTATGGGCAGACCTACATATACGAGGAAAACTGTGGCATGTTAGAAATCGCTGATTAAGTCTATTAAAGACCGTTTTGTCAAGAAGCATTGTTTAAAAAGATTCATTTTCATCAAGCAAAATAAAGGTATTTCCAGTGATATAAATGTTATTGAACGCAGTTTAGGTCTCACTATACAGTGGATTTTTGTTCTTTGTTTTAATGAAATAAGGTCTAGGATTTGCATGGCAGGAACATGTCCGCATAAAAAATACACAATAACTGGTAGGTTGACCAGCTTGATTAGAAAAAAAAGACAGTACGGTGACACCCTAAGATATATTTTTTTAAAAACAGAAGTCCATTTACGCTCATCAAAACGTGAATCAATGAAATCCTAAGTCTTCCTATTTAACACCAGTGATGTTTTATTGCAGTTTGTGTTATGCCGGTTTTGCTTTACTCATCTATCAAACCCAATTACATAGGACTATTTTTAAGTGCACGAATCTTGCTTACCTGACAACAAAGGGGCACAACTGTGTAATGAGTCCTTTAAGCAAAGCCAAAAAGTATTTTATAATCATAGGTATTTCGGTTTATCATTACATTGTTTTGAGTAATGTATGTTATATATTTAATCAAGGATGAACAGGTACATGGATTCATATGCGTTGTATATTGGTCTGTTAATGATTTTTAGATCAAATATAATAAAATGTTTTAATATATTAAGGCCTACAAACTAGGATATTTTGGTCCAAAGATCGTGTGGCTGCTTTTTTCATGGTATAGCGAATTCTTTTGGCGGACTAATCTTGACAAAGAGAGTGTTGGGTGTACAGTTGAAGAGATGGAAAAAGTTATCGAAGGATCCTTTTTGTTTGGATATGTCTTTCGTAATCCAGTTGAGGAAAGGGGCATAGCAAATATAACAGGTAATCATTAATTGTGTTCTTCATCTTAGCCATGTAATATTTGTTGTAGGAGTTGAGTGTGGTTCACTTCATATTTAGTTTATACTAATTTATTTATAAGTAAGCTCATAGTTTATACGTATATGCACCACTCTCAAATACACTTCCTGCTGATTGTTTGTGTTTGATAGGAATACGTTTGAGGGGCGTACCCGCAACCTTTAGCGTGAACTACCATCACTGTGTACACGGTGTACACTGCATTATCGCTCTTTTTTAATAAAACATATTTTGGTAATAAGAACAATATTTGTTTTTACAAACTTACAACTTAGTTTAAACAATATTTTATTCAAATAAGTCATATATTTAACATGCATTTAACAATAAAGCATTAAGTCATACATATAAATTATGTTGAAAGGATACAGAAAAAAAACTTTAGAAGCTTATGTAAATCTGCTTCCATAACTGTTATTTTATATTTCATATATACTTTATCGTATTGTTTAGTAGTAATTTCAATTTGGCCAAATATGCAAAATTGATAAAAGACAGCAAAATGGTTTATTCAGAACATTTCAAATAATAAAAGAGTATTGATTGAAGAAAAAAAAATACAATAGAGACTCCAGCATCAAGTAGTGCCGTAAAACATTGCAGATAGTAAGGAACCCTAAGTTTAATATTTTTCATATCAGCAAAAGAGTTTGACGAGCGACTCATTAAAGATGAGATGTATGATGCCACAATGTCACACTTTGATTATGCCGCCGGCGGTTGCTATGACCATTTATGGATAGCAGCCCTAGCCCTCAACTGCACGGACACAGTCCTTAAAAATAACGGTAAACATTATGTATCATTCTAAATTGAACTTACGCAGGAGCGACAATAGCTCCGCCCATTGGCCACTTGGCGATGTTTGTCCAAATAAATGCAATGTAATACAATGCAGTGTTTAATTAGAGACGGTTCGCTTGTCTTAGGAAAACCTCATGGTAGCAACCAATATCGATCACTGATTGGATAATCGACTTGTTTGATTGACAGCCCACGTCAGGTCAATTATAACAAATTACTATGTGTATGCATACGCAAACTGTAAAGTAAGATATTGAAACACATTGTTCAATAAGGTATTATCGATTCAAAGTAAATGATTATTGGGCAAGTCCATCATTGTACGGAAAAGGTAGAGTAAAGTTGGTAGGTGCAGTTAAGCATGAAGCCAATTAATAATTCAAGACCTGACTTACCTGTGTTGGTAAATGTTATGTTTACAACTGTTCTCAAGCAAACAAAAAAAGATGTCTAATTGCAGTATATGCCATGCTAGCATTTACTATTCTCATCTGCAGTAAGAACCATTTTGAAATATTTCGAACTAAATTACATAAGACTCATTTTTTTAGCGCAAGAATCCTACTAACGTCGTTAAAAAATGGGCGCAACTTGATAGTGAGATGAAAACATTTTAAATGTATGCAATTGACTTTGTTAATTGAAGTAAGGCTCTAGTGTACGGATTAACTGTAGATGAACATATGAAGAATGTGTTTAAAAACTCATTGCAGGACACCTGAAGTCATTGGACATGTTCAGCTATGGTGATTCGGATATAAATGAGGTAATTTTCGAATGCATGGGCAATACCTCGTATATAGGTGTTACTGGAAAAATTATGTTTGATGGAGGCGCTGATCCCAGGAAAAACGTGTACATCCAGAGGATCCAAGGTATTACGAAAGTTCTCCAAGTATTTTGCATCCTTTTTGCACACTTAAGGACACGTTTATTATTGGTGTTTTTTACAGCTGTTCATCACGCTCCCTATTTGATTCGAAGTTCGAAAAGACTCAATGATTGCAAATTACTCCTAAAGCCCTAATTGCAGATGTATTTATATACTTTTGTTACAGTTCCGGGCCAAGTCTTGGAATATTCACCACTTGTGCAATTCGCATGATCTGGCTGATAATATTTGGCCCTATTTGCGATAAGGTACTATTTTTAAAACAAAAACTTTAAATAGTAACACTATGATGCAATGTGTATCTTTATTGTTGGATTTAACCAACACAAAAATCAACCTCAGGATATGAAAAATGTTGTTTTTTTTGCGATTAAAAATGAGGTTCATCGATTTGAGTCTCTATTAAAGGGTTAACAGAGATATAATACCAGGTTGCAGAATACAGATTTTGTATATTAATGTCTTAACAAAACACTCATAATGATAATTTTATACTTTATTTAGCATGCATGTACTTGTAGAACAGATGTCAACAGCGAAAATATCTTAAAAATGCATGATTTGACAGTTTATCATGCCACTTTGAACCAGAATTCGATAGTTCGAAAATTGCAATATTTAGAAAATAGGTCCCATTGATGTAAATATATTTTAATCCGATCGTATTTGTGGTTATACCAAATATCATATGCATGCTGCGACATTTATAAGAGAATATTCGTGTGGGACAACCTTTGTAAATCCTGTTTTACGATCTGATGACAGGGGTCAAAGTTGACACAGTATTCTAGGTTTAAGCTTCCTATTGAGAATACTGCATCGAACTGTTGCACATCTGTGATCTCCCCTGTTATACGATCTGACGGCAGGGGGTGAGGTTAGATGACCCAGTATTCAAGGTTTAAGCTTCCTATTGAGAGTACTGCATCTAACTGTTGCACGTCGGTAATATCCCCTGTTATACGATCTGACGACAGGGGTCGAGGTTAGATGACCCAGTTAACCAGGTCCAAGCTTCCCATTGAGAGTACGGCATCTAACTGTTGCACGTCGGTGATCTCCTCTGTTTTACGATCTGACGACAGTGGGCGAGGTTAGATGGCCAAGAATACCAGGTTTAAGCTTCCCATTGAGAGGACTGCATCTAACTGTTGCACGTCGTTGATCTCCCCTGTTTTACGATCTAACGACAGAGGGTGAGGTTAGATGGCCCAGAAAACAAGGTTTAAGCTTCCTATTGAGAGTACTGCATATAACTGTTGCACGTCGTTGATCTCCCCTGTTTTACGATCTGACGACAGGGGGCGAGGTTAGATGGCCCAGAATACCAGGTTTAATCTTCCCATTGAGAATACTGCATCTTACTGTTGAACGTCGGTTATCTGCCCTATTTTGCGATCTGACGACAGGGGGCGAGGTTAGATGACCCAGTTTTCCCGGTTTAAGCTTCCCATTGAGAGTACTGCATCTAACTGTTGAACGTCGGTTATCTCCCCTGTTTTACAATCTGACGACACGGGGCGAGGTTAGATGGCCCAGTATTCCAGGTCCAAGCTTTCCATTGAGAGTACTGCATCTAACGGTTGAACGTCGGTTATCTTCCCAGTTTTGCGATCTGACGACATGGGGCGAGGTCAGATGACCCTGTATTCAAGGTTTAAGCTTCCTATTGAGAGTACTGCATCTAACTGTTGAACTCGGTGATCTCCCCTGTTTTACGATCTGACGACACGGGGCGAGGCTAGATGGCCCAGTATTCCAGGTCCAAGCTTCCCATTGAGAGTACTGCATCTAACTGTTGAACGTCGGTTATCTTCCCAGTTTTGCATTCTGACGACATGGGGCGAAGTCAGATGACCCAGTATTCAAGGTTTAAGCTTCCCATTGAGAGTACTGTATCTAACTGTTGAAAGTCGGTTATCTCCCCTGTTTTGCGATCTGACAACACGGGGCGAGGTTAGATGACCCAGTATTCCAGGTCCAAGCTTCCCACTGAGAGTACTGCATTTAACTGTTGAACGTCGGTTATCTTCCCTGTTTTACGATCTGACGACACGGGGCGAGGTTAGATGACCCAGTATTCCAGGTCCAAGCTTCCCATTGAGAGTACTGCATCTAACTGTTGAACGTCGGTTATCTTCCCTGTTTTACGATCTGATGACACGGGGCGAGGTTAGATGACCCAGTATTCCAGGTCCAAGCTTCCCATTGAGAGTACTGCATCTAACTGTTGTACGTCGGTTATCTTCCCAGTTTTGCGATCTGACGACATGGGGCGAGGTGAGATGACCCAGTATTCCAGGTCCAAGCTTCCCATTGAGAGTACTGCATCTAACTGTTGAACGTCGGTTATCTTCCCAGTTTTGCGATCTGACGACATGGGGCGAGGTAAGATGACCCAGTATTCAAGGTTTAAGCTTCCTATTGAGAGTACTGCATCTAACTGGTGAACGTAGGTGATCTCCCGTGTTATACGATCTAACGACAGGGGTCTAGGTTAAATGACCCAGTTAACCAGGTCCAAGCTTCCCATTGAGAGTACTGCATATAACTGTTGCAGGTCGGTGATCTCCTCTGTTTTACAATCTGACGATAGGGGGTGAGGTTAGATGGCCCAGAATACCAGGTTTAAGCTTCCCATTGAGAGTACTGCATCTAACTGTTGCACGTCGTTGATCTCCCCTGTTTTACGATCTGACGACAGGGGGCGAGGTTAGATGGCTCAGAATACTAGGTTTAAGCTTCCCATTGAGAATACTGCATCTAACTGTTGAACGTCGGTTATCTGCCCTGTTTTGCAATCTGACGACAGGGGGCGAGGTTAGATGACCCAGTTTTCGAGGTTTAAGCTTCCCATTGAGAGTACTGCATCTAACTGTTGCACGTCGGTGATCTCCCCTGTTTTACGATCTGACGACATGGGGCGAGGTTAGATGACCCAGTTTTCCGGGTCCAAGCTTCCCATTGAGAGTATTGCATCTAACAGTTGCACGTCGGTGGTCTCCCCTGTTTTACGATCTGACGACAGAGGACGAGGTGAGATGACCCACTATTTCAGTTCCAAGCTTCCCATTGAGAGTACTGCGTCTTACTGTTGCACGTCGGTGGTCTCCTCTGTTAAACGATTTAGTGACAGGGGGCGAGGTTAGATGACCCAGTTTTCCAGGTGTAAGCTTCCCATTGAGAGTACTACATCTTACTGTTGCACGTCGGTGATCTCCCCTGTTTTACGATCTGACGACAGGGAACGAGGTGAGATGACCCAGTATTCCAGGTCCAAGCTTCTTATTGAGAGTACTGCATGTAACTACCGCACGTCGGTGGTCTCCCCTGTTTAACGATCTGATGACATGGGGCGAATGGGTTTGTGAATCGCTCTCGAATCGTTTCCGTGATATATTCAGTATTTGATGTTTTTTAAGAAACCAACGGGTTGAGACTAAGATCGATGTAGTGAATCTGACGCGAGAGATCAACACTCTATCTATAACACCATCGCCCGGGTTAAAAATACCTGAAACCCCTTCGCAAGAGATCAACACACTATCCATAACGCCATCGCCCGGTTTAAAAATGCCTGAAACACCTTAGTGAGTGATCAACACACTATCCATAACGCCATCGCCCGGCTTAACAATACCTGAAACCCCTTCGCGAGAGATCAACACACTATCCACAACGCCATCGCCCGGCTTAAAAATACCTGAAACCCCTTCAGATCACTAGTATTATGCATTGTACATATACTCAAAGGAACTTTAGAGCCACAATAAAAAAATCATTTATTGATCTAAATAAATCTAATTTGTGAATTGTAGATGGAGAAAGGGAACACGTAGGTCTGTATAATATGGATGCAAGCCCTATGTATTTCCAGTGGATCACTAATGGAATACGATGGCAAGGTAATGACTAAAATACCTTGATTTTGTTTTGATATATGAGTCCCTGAATCATGATAGTTCATGTATTGAATGCCGCGCATTACCTCTCATAACCGGGGGCTGCGTTTCACAAAAATATCTTACGACAAAAATCGTCGTAAACGTATGCCAACACTTATTGATAGTATTTTTAATAATAATCGAAATAAATCCAAAATTGCTTAATCCCTGTAGAAACTTATATATTTTCTGGTAATATATTATTTAAAATGTCGATCAAAATTTAAACAAACAACATGTAATTGTCAAATTAACATACTGCGATTTTTATCGTAAGTGTTTATGTGAAACGCAGCCCAGACTCCGATAAAACCGAGTCTTCTATTTTCTTCTTTTGGTTAAATCTTGTACTTCCTAATTATTCTTTTTGTCAGATGTTATGAAATATTATCAGATGTTATAAGATGTTATACAATGTTATCAGATGTTATAAAATGTTATTAGAGGTGTCCAAATGTTATCAGATGTTATACAATGTCATCAACTATTATCGAATGATATCAGATGTAATACATATTATCATATGTTATAAAATGTTATAAAATGTTATAAGATGCTATCAGTTGTTATCATATGTTATCGGGTATTATCAAATGTTACCAGATGTTATCAACTGTTATCAAATGTTATCCAATCTTATCAGATGTGATCAGTTGTTATAAGCTGTTATCAAATGTTATAAAATGCTATCTTATGTTATAATATATTATCAGATGTTATCCATTGTTAGCATATGTTATCATATATTATCAGATGTTATCGAGTGCTATCAGATGTTATCATATATTATCAGATGTTATCGAGTGTTATTATCGAGGGTTATCAGATGTTATCAGATGTTATCAGCTGTTATCATATATTATAAAATGTTATCAGATGTAATACGATTTATCAAATATTATCAAATGTACTGCTATAATAACGTTCTTTTTTATAACATCGTAACGACAGACTGACGAGTTTAAATACTTTTAAAATCAACTATATCTAATATATTAAAGAGATTTACTCGTGGAACATTTGGTTGTTATTATCAATAGCAGAATCGCCCCTAGGTTTACCGGTGCACCCAACCTCGCTCTTTACTCCGTCGACACAAACAATTTAAGACAAAGGTTATAACATAAACTTGATTTTCCCTAATACTAATAGTACTGCTAATAATGTCTGCTGATCATATTAAATGTCTGCCGATAGTTTCAAGTCTGACAAAGCTATGTTAGATAACACCATTGCACTTCATGCAATGCTTATGTTTTATTGGTACCATTTATCATAATTAGGGTATCATTTTATGTGATAAATACAATGTTATACAAAACTATCCAGGTATCAGTACAAACACTGTAATTTTGAAACTTAACATATTATATGGTAATTGTATATAAGAAAACATCAGTACAATGTCTTACAAGAAACAGTTTTAAGTGTTAGTATAAAGAGTTATAGAGGCATATACGATTTAGAAAAAGTAACAAGAGTGGAGAAAAGATAATAAATAGAATTTACGAGAAGCTGTATACATTATATTTTTCGTAGTTTTACATATTTCCCTATTAAATTTAATGTGACCTGATTTTGATATTGTTGATTGCAAGAAGTATTTCTGTTTTCTTTGTATCAATTTTTAAAAATAAAATATTTAGCAAGTACAATTATACAGTTTAGTAAGTTAAGGTTTGATGAGTTATATAACCCGAACGATATGTTTTTATAACAGATGTTAAAAACTTGATTGTTTGCAATACAAAAGTTATGAACTTCTGTCCAAAAAGTTCTCACAAAGTGACATTCCCAAAACAAATGTTTCAGGATGTCTGTCACAAAAATCACATAGACTTGAATTAACTAACTTACATTTAGATCAAAACTGGTTAGTAGATAAACGTCTCAAAATATATTTGTATTGAAATGATCTTAGTTGTGTGTCTATTGTTCTTTTGAAAGGTAGACAATGAATAGTTTTCCAGTTGAGGTCGTTGAATATTTCTTCCCATTAAACATTGGGTTTTATTTCTTTAAAGACTACAGGTCTCACCACACAATTGCTTTTCACTCATGTATTTTTTATAATATATTTGATAAACATCAACGCGTATTTTGTAGTTTGGTTAACTTAATTTAAAACAAATTACCAATATATTATATGTTCGAGAGATACCAGTACATATTGTCTAGTTTGGTTAACTTCATTCTAAAAATGTTACCAATATATTCGAGAGACACCAGTACATATTGTCTAGTTTGGTTAACTTAATTCTAAAAATATAACCAATAAATTCAAGAGACGCCAGTGCATATTGTCTAGTTTGGTTAACTTAATTCTAAAAATGTAACCAATATATTCGGGAGACGCCAGTACATATTGTCTAGTTTGGTGAACTTAATTCTAAAAATGTTACTAATATATTCGGGAGACGCCAGTACATATTTTCTAGTTTGGTTAACTTAATTCTATAAATGTTACCAATATATTTTGGAGACGCCAGTACATATTGTCTAGTTTGGTGAACTTAATTCTAAAAATGTTACCAATATATTCGAGAGAGCCAGTACATATTCTTTAATTAGGTTAATTCACCATTTATCGTTTTTATAGATTTGATCTTACATGTAATAATTGAAGGGAGGATTTTAATCTATTTTCAGTTATATACCTACTGGAATCACGTATGAATAAAATTAAGAATAGTACTTAAGATATATTAAATACTTCGTTTCAGGTATTTTTAAGCCGGGCGATAGTATAGCAAAGTATTCCTATTTAACTGGTAAGGTCAAACCTGTATAAGGTCATCTATATTGAGAGATCACTTGTCTTACCCAGCTTCATTTGTTGTTTCATATTTCTATTCTTACAGAGCAAATAAACCTGTATTAAAAAACAACCTGTTTTAAACTGCCACTTTTGCCCGTTCTATTGACCTTTATTACAGGTTTGACTGTATACTCAGATAATATCATGTAAACAAATCAGTTTAATACCATTTTGCTTTTGTTCACAGACGGCAACATTCCACGTGATTCGACATACATAACACGTGAGGAGCTTCTGATACCACCTGCTCTTTACATCACTATGACGTCACTGGCATGCTTTGGAATAATGATAGCGGCGTCACTTTTCGCATTCAATGTAAAATATAAAAACAACAGGTAGTAAGAATATTAAACGGTCGAATGAAACAAAACATAATTATGTTCGTACTATTCAGATATGATTGTGGTATTATTTCAAAAATCCAAAATTCCACGCAACAAATGATTGTTTTGCTTACTCTGCCACTGTCACCAACTTTATAGTTTTACTGTGTTTTTCTATTGAATCGCTTTTATTGAAATCAATTTAATACCTCTGCGTTTCGTATTGCTATACATTTTAATTCATGCGGGTAACTTAGCTATGTATATTCTCGAGTTGTTTGTGCAATAAACTATTTCAACATTGTATCTGTATCTAAAACGTTTACATTATGCAATAGTATATTACAATCATATAAGTTACTAATATATGTTCTTTCATTAGTAAGCTTTATATAACACCGCAGCGCGTTGACCAGTGGTCCAGTGGCAGAACATCGAGTTTCCATCCTCCACCGCGGTTGTGTATTTACTCCTGGAGCAAGATCCTTTATCCGCATATGCTTAGTGTACGTTCTATCCAGAAAGACTTCCAACATGATGTGTCTAAGTTCGAGCGGGAATTCGAAGAGGCTTCCCCAGGATAAAAATAATAACAATACAAGGCACATTTTACACCGCCACCACAATAGCACACATGTAAACAATGCTTAGAATGATGGTTAATACGTATTATAATTTAAACTTATCTATTCTATATCGATTGTGAACCAAAACAAAGCAATAACGCTCGAAGTCTTCATAGGTAGAACAAGTATGAGAATATGCGAATAAAGTGTCTTATTCAAGGTTACTACACATAGCCATTGTGAAGGTTCGAACTAACGAACCCCTGCTCCTGGATCTGATGCTTTACCACTGGACCATGCGCTCCACAAATAAAACCAATTATTATAATGACAATACAAACATAAAGTAAAGTATTCCACGTGTTGATACGTGACTTCTTGTTGAATATTCTCTTTTATTTGTCCACGTGTTAAAGGATTGTAAAGATGTCGTCGCCCAATATAAACAACCTTCTACTACTGGGATGTGTGCTTTGTTATAGTACCGTGTTCATAAAAACTACAGGAACAAGTAATGCCACATTCTGTTGGGTGAGTATACGTTATGTTCATCGAAACTTTATAAACAAGCAACTTTTCAATCTGCAGGAAAAAGTAGTGTTCAATCCAACGATTTAACAGGACAGAAACAAAATTCAAATTCAAATGTGTGTCGTTATATAGCGGGAATGTGGTGTTCGGTGAACGTTCACGTGACTAATAGTAAAGTGTCAACGCAACCCATCTAATAAATCAATCAAATTATGCATGTAAACCCATATACAACTATTAAAAACTGTGTATTTAAGACAGTTGTAAGAACTTGTTTCACAATCGATGTAAAATAGATAAGTTGAAAGCGATATTTATTTAGCACCATCAATGGCTTTAAGATTAAGAAACAGTTTTTACAATTATTTATTAGAAACATGCAAAAGATGGACAGAAAAGTGTTAAGAATAAATTGAAAATAGATCCGTGATACTATACATAACGGCCAATTTAACCATCGAAAGTCGGTATACAAAGATATTGATACAACTTGTTACAGAACAAAACTAAGCTTAGACATTAGTTATTTATTTTAATATTGAATGTTGTTCGAATATTATATTAACATTAAAATGTTCCTTTTCAGGCACGAACATTTTGTTTCGCCCTGGGTTTCACCTTGTCATTTGGTGCCTTGTTCTCCAAGACTTGGCGAGTGTATCGTATTTTCACAAACAAAAGACTTTCAAAAAGGGTAACACTCTGTTTATATACCATTGAATGCTGTTAAATTTACATTCGATTTAAAAATAAGAAGTTATTTTGCTTTAATTTATCGTATATCGTACATGTTTGTTCTGAAAGTAGTTTGCTATAGGATAGTTAACAAAAATGCATAGAGAAATCGACGTCTCACTACGCAGTTACGTCACATTTTGCCACGATGACATAATAAAATGATTATGTTATTTTATTTAAAATATTTCAAAATGAATCATACGGGCTGTGATATCTTGCTGAAAATGAGTAGGGCAAAGCTCGCAAAGCATATACTGCAATAAGACATTTTAACAGATGGATGTTTTTATGAACATTTGAAGGCTTCTTTATTTAAAAAAATAGGATTGTCACTACACTGTCTTTTAAAAAAAGAAAACTTATCAACCTACGAGTTATTATGGCATATTATGTGCGAATACATTCCTGATATGGAAATGAATATGTGCAATTTCTTTTTAACGTTTAAATCCTTATTTCATATCGAACAAAGAACAAAACACAACTGTGAAGTGAGACATAACAAGTTTGGCTTCTGATCTATCCAAAGTGTAATCATTATTTTCATTTGTTTCCTATGTAGAAGAATAGTGTAATCATTGACTGCGTCGCTTAAATTCGTAACTGTTGGAAATGTTTTTTATCATTTTAAATATTTAGGGGTCATGAGTTCGATCCCCACCCGGCAACAATCTCCGTTATGATTGCTAAACGACATTGTGTCTCATTGTCATTCATATCTCACCGCTGATTTAAGTGGGGAAGTTATCAGTTAGTCGCGGATATTGGGTGTGCTCGATTACTGGTTAACCTCTCAGGATCCCAACAAAGTGGTTATGTTAACTGATCGTCTGTTAGCTCTTGATGGCATAACAATGATCCAAAATATTCAATAAATCAATCATATTAAATGTTGAAAGTGACTTTTTCTCAATATCTCTTGGATTACAAAACACTAAACTTTGCTAAAGACATCAGGTGTGTTTTTTAGGACTACTCTTTGACTTTAACTTAAGAATATATTTTGAAAAACACATTTATAGACGATTTTAGAGACCAAAAATAAATTATTTGCAAGCATGAAGGGACATCTAAAATACAAACCCTCACAATATGTATGTATGTATGTTATGGTAAACGTGATAGCTAAGGTTGACATTTAGAGTTTCAAGCTAAAGTTTAAGAATGTTCTCAAGAATGGTTGGTGTATACGACACCAGGGGTTGTAGAACTCAAAGGGACACAAAAACGACAACATGAGAAGTGTCAACAGCAAATGGACGTATAGCACCGTCCAAACGCCACATGCAGACGATAGGTTCAGGGAAATTATATGCACATCCTACAAGTCATAGCTATTGAATGTTTATTTAACTTTGATGTCATTAAACTTTCCCTGAAACAACTGACCAATCAACGTGCTCAAATATGCTGCTTTATAACGTACCCAGTTGTTGGGAAATCTGGGTTCGTTCTACAGATTTTGCAGACGAAGTAACTATAGCGGATACTTTTCGGCCCTGTTAGGGAAAAAACTATTTGGCAAACTAATCATTTAGAATTTAAATTTGTAAGTGTTTTCGTCAAGATAGAATTTAAATTGAATATAAACTTTGATATTTTATGTTTTTATCATGGAAACTTATGTCAAATTTAAGCATTGCAATTTGCATTACCATTTCAAATAATTTTATTGTGTTTTAGTAACTGTTTGCAGCATCAATATATAGTAATTAATTGTACAAAGTACTCCAACAATTTTAAACACATTTCTGAGAACGGTTTCGTTTATTTATGTTTTACTGTACAAAGCAATAATTTTGAATCATTAAAAAGTTAAAATAGTATTAAAATGATACTTAAACACGGGACTTTACGTAAATAAGCGAGACTTCACAAAATCTCATTAATAGTTTCTCTGTCTAATTCTTTAAATCTGGTTAAACTAACTCTCGCACTTTCTCCCATCGTTATATAAAAAGACCTAAATGTAACCTGACTAGACAATCTGCTTGCATACGCGATAGAATTCAAATGTGAGTGTCGTAAAAAAAGATCCATAAAGCTTAGTCATAAGAAGTTTGAAAACAGACAAATAGTTATTAGTTATAAGATGCTTGGTACATGTAAGTAAATTCCTATCGCATTAATATACTTAAAATGCATTATCATTCTTGCTTGCCAGTCATATGGTACACTTTCATACATTGTGTATATTACAGACGATGAAAGATTACCAACTTGTTGCCATCATCTTGTCACTAGTTGGTGTTGTGTTGGTTGTTCTGGTCACGTGGGAAATTGTGGCGCCACATACCGTCATCACAAGTACACTGTATAAAGAGGTGAGGGGATACATGCATATAACATATTCGATATGTAAAAAATATGGGTTTGAAAATGAGGACACCGAATACTATTTCATGTAATGTCCTTTTTAAATGATCGATTTCGTATTTTCGTGCTACATGCCACCTTCGTCCTTTAAGTGTTAACAACGTGTTACATGGGAATGATAATATCTTAGATGATGAAAATATTTTATATATTTGACAATGTCCAAACTTAAAACGTTTTGATAAACAATAGCTCTTATTAAGGTTTAGTATTGAAATCCTCAATTCAGGTCAACATCGGATGCGTATATTCAAACAATGTCCCCTATTTCATTATCTGTCTTCCTGTATGAATAGGTTTTAGAGCCTGAATGGTTTATGTGAATAATTTCTGGTTGGGAAGAGCCTATTTTAATTTGGGTAATTTGTATCACAACCCTTCCGCTATTCCATGTATACAAACAAGCGATAAAATATGTTTAAAGTAAATGACTCATTGTATATTACAGTAACCAAGAGTTGCTTGGAAGCTACTTACTGCATCAATCTTACCGAAATATGTTAACATTGCAAAATATATCCTTTAATCGACAAATATGTTATAGTTAATGAGTTTGATTTCTTCAGACGGAAACCATTACTAAAGTAGCATATATTGCTACTGAGATAGTTGAACAGAAGGGTATTGTTAGTGTGACAAATCCAAATATTCAGAAATTTAAACATTGAGATAAACTATGTTTTCACAATAAACCACGTATTGCAATATTGAATGGTAAACACGTGGCATATCAAACGTCTGATTCAGTGTACGCATTTATTCAACAGGTATATATGACTGGAAATGACGCAGAAATTCAACCGTTTATTCGTATATGTCATTCTGAACATTCGGTTCAGTTCGGTTGGACATTTTACATAATAGAGGGTGCGCTTTTATCATTCGGAGCTTTTCTTGCCTGGGAAACACGACACGTGAGTTTGAAATGAAAAAAAATATTTATGAACATGTTTGTGAATAAGGGCACTTTATTCAATATAAACTTTGAAAAACGAACCAATATCTTTAAGATTGCGTTTGTACAATATTTTTTAACCACTGTATTTAGAAGTATATTCCAGGAAGTCTTCATATTCCGTAGTTGTCCATTGACCGAATGGTGTTCGATCACAGGATTCTTTTGTACACATATGTCAAAGTTAAAAGAAAATAAGTCTCAATTCGTACACTTAATCATTTTATTTATCACTGAAATTTCTAAGTTTCAAATACTAAATACAAAACAAAAAAAAATATTCAAACAAGCAGAGCGTCGTAAAAAAACTTCAAAAAATACCAAACACGAAAAGTAAACCTATATTAGCTCGTATCTATGAGACTGCCGTGAACCGATCTCCGTTCTCTTTTATACAGAATCTCGGCCACTTAAATGTCGAAGTCCACATTTCACAGATACAAGCACTTTTACCTTGAACTTGCTTATATAAACTAATATGTTATTCTTAGTATCGAAACAATACTACGATTGATAACAGGAATCATTAGTGGCAATAATTAGAGGTCTGTGGGGTCAGTTAGATGCCCCCATTTAATAAACATGCAACTTCCATTGTTAACTTCGTATAAGGATAACAAGGTTCAAACATCAGCCTACATACCCAGTTCCTAAGTGGTCTGAACTCAATGTATGGTCAGCAGATTTGATAAGATTTCAAGTCATGTTTGACCTTCTTGATAGTGACAATATCATCATGATATTGAAACACTCATTCGAAATTAATTTTGACAGTAAATTGTTACATGCTGCGTGTAAATGCGTTGGTATTGTTTGAGACACCAATCACATATTTGTGCACGTACATGTTAATGTGAATTGTATGTGTATCTGATGAGAAACAGATTAAGTCCATTGTGCACGTACATGTTAACGTAAATTATATGTGTATCTGATAAGAAACAGATTAAGTCAATTCAAAAACGGTCTGGCCTCTGTTTCACTACAACTGTTTTTCGCTTTGTGATTTTTCGCTTAGATGAGTAAAACAAACACAGGTATTGTATATACTGCAAATAAGAAATCACTGGAATTAAAAGTATAGACAAATATATTTTAAAGCCTTAGGGGTGTCACTGCACTGTTTTAAAAATACACAAGCTAATCAATCCACCTGTTATTGTGCATTATTTCATGAGCAGGTAAATATCGTCCCATTGGTGCAATAAGGTACCAAGTGTATATAAAATAAGACGGCACTTGGTACCTTATTGCACCAATAGGGCGATATCTGCTATAGCAAAAATATTTACAATTTTTTCTATGCGGTTTCTTAACCGAAGAAATTTTAGGTTCTTTTTAATGTAAAACATAGAGTAAGACTCAACTATGTAGTGATGCCTTTAGATTTGGTTACAAACTTTAAATGTGGTATAAACCACGTTTTACCAGTTAATACACACTGAAGTGTAAATGATCACCTGTCTATAGTATTGTCTGAAATGATTTCAGGTTAAGATCGAGGCGTTGAATGACTCCCGTCAGATAGGTCTGTGTCCTGTATAACGTTGTGATCCTCAGTGTTGTTGGACTGACCTTCTCTCTGCTGCTGAGCCAGCACGTGGTAATGCTGTATGGCATAACATCTGCCTGTATCATCATCGGCACAACCGTCACACAGATTGTCGTGTTCCTGCCAAAGGTATAAGGTCAAAACACATTTATTAATAATTCAGTATTAGGTGATGTTTCCAAAAACGTAGCAAACATAGGGATGGGGAACTTGACTTAAATTAATAAGTATTCAACAATTGAAACAATCTGAGCCATATAATGCACATAAAGCTTTCAGCTGATATGGACTGTTCCTTTCATGTTGATGTGCTTGGGCTCATAAACTTTTTTTTTCCTCGCGATACATGGTGTGGTGTCCCAGTTCGTTTTTATTGTTTTTGTCTGATTCTAATAGAAAATCTACGTAACCCGTGATTTAGTCAAATCAAGGTGATCTGATTGGATAGATATTAAAGCAATTTCATTGGATAGAAAATTAATCATGGCACTCACATTGGATAGAATATCTGGTTGAACACTAAGTCACAATTGTAACGCATTACATCATAGATAATAAACATGATTTGAACAATATTATTCCGTTGATATTATATTGTCTGAGCCCGATAACTTCTCACTATCAATTCTGGGGTCGTGCATTCTTACCCCGCCCGGACACAGACTCAGTGGTGACTGATATGCGACATTACGTCTCGTTGCTTTACCGCTGATTAAGTGCAAAAGTTATCAGTTTATTATGGAGATGTGTGTGTTCGGGTACTGGTCAAACGTCTAAACGAGAGCGATAAGGTTAATGAATCATCTGTTAGCCGTCGATTGTATATACCTGACGCAAATAGTCCAAACAAAAAACAAAAACAAATGCTAGATTATACATGTCATCTTTAAATTTCTTAAATATTAAATTGGTGCCACATGTTTCTAACTTATAATGTGTATATATTTATTACAGGTACATGTTGTCTTCACGAAGGTAGACACCAATGATTCTACTTCAAACACGCGAAATGTAAATCCTACCGCGTGCAGTGATTTAAGTAAAGTGGTTAAATCAATCAAGCTCACAGATGGCTCAGTCGGTATGAGCTCAAATAATTAACAGTCAATTAGTACTTTATTCGCCTTTAAGTTATACATAACAAACAGGGTGTTTTCATTTTTATTCTTACAAACAAAAATGATATTGATAGTTAAATAGTTACGAAAGTAAAGATGATTTGTGAATTGTAAAAGGATTTACATCATACTCTAGGCAATAGTTCGTTAAAAATGATTCGTCTGTTAAAAAAACAGAACCTGGTATCTACGTTTTTTGAAATTGTTCAGGAACATGAAAAAACGTTGTCAAATGTTAAAAAAATCATATTTACATAAAATTCTTAGCAATTTGACTCATCGATACATGCTTTAGTAATATACATATGTTTCAAATTATTGGTTCTTCAAATGATGACATATAGGCTATTTTGGTTTTTGGCAGAATAAATTTAGTTAAAAAGGCAGTATTTATGTATAGGTTCAACATCTTATCTTCCGATAAGATGTTCTGGTTTTTGAGCAAAATGAAAAGTGTTCTTTATTTCAGCTAACCTTACCCTGGTATCTATAGATGCTTGTATTTAGCACATGTGAAAAACAGATATTTCTGAAAGTATTTATGCCAGAACCTAGTATATACCTATAACAGTCTTTAGCTTTAAGGACATGAAAACAAATTGTATGTGAATGGAGATTCAAAATATTGTATTAACCAAAACATATTTTGGCATTAACAAAAGCAAGAGTTAAATATTATTCTTATTTTGCTATATAATAGCATGGATACAATGTATGGCAATACCATTTGATAACAAAAATCTAATAAGATAAAGGACATAACATTGTAAATTGCCATATGCTGTTCTTGTTGTAATATAAGTCGTAGTAATACTGAGGCTTTTTAAACCAAAACATGTTATCTTGTGGGTTAATAACATTTATAATCATGATAAAGTCATTCAGATGCATAAACAATTAAAATAAATTTTTCACCATAATGTGATTATATTTCTCGTAATAAGACTTTAGACATGTTTTCTTTAAATGACGAAATAAAATATTACACATTTATTATACACATATTTTACATACCATTACATAGTGTTACTATCAGACCTGAAATCGTGCCTTTTTGCAATTCATGGTCATGATATCATCATAATCTTTTTCCTATACACCGTGGTCATTTCTAATTTCAAACAGTTTAAATACTAAGACATTAAGTTTAGTATTTTTAAGTACATGAAAACTGAACATTTAATTGAACATGTTTTATATCACTGTTAAACTGTCTTGTCTTCTACCATTATCTGTATATAGATATATGCTGTTACATGGGACATTTTTAAGTTTCAGTACTCGTTGAATTCTGATGGATTCCACCATTCTTTCACAAAGCAATCGTGTCCTTTTTCTTGGCACTTGATATTTGTAATTTGCTTTGTACAAATACAGCAGTTGTTCTTTAGACTATATTGCATCGTCTTCACTTCTGATATTCCCTTTATTCATCAAAATCCGTATTTGAAGAAGCACATATCTGGGTCATCTTTTATGATTCGCACCCACTTTATGCTGGTTCATTTTGTTTTTTGCCAATTTTCCGTGTTGTTGTTCTGGTTGTTTTATATCTGACATTTTGAAGTCCTTATGTTTCGGGGTCACTACATAGTAAGGACTTTTGTGCCATAGATACCACAGTGTCCCACTGGCTTGTTACGAAGATATTTGATTTTGGCTTTTTTTACTTTCATTGCTGCGTACAAACAATCGCACATCATGTGCATTATGCCACTCTCGAAGACATTTATGGTTATTTATTTTGATGTTAGATGTTGTTTGGTGTTTTTTTTTGGGTTTTTTTTGTTGTTTTTTTGTTGGGGGGGGGGGGGGGGGTTCAGAAATATATACATACGTGTTGCCGTGATCAGATTTCTGCTTTGCCTAGGGTATACACCTGAATATAGAATTATGTGTTCAACTGAAGATTCCAAATTTTGATTTCTGATCAAAACTAATATGCTGCGCTGTTGTCATCTGCACCATATATATACAAGATATAACAACACGATTTGTTTATGCAATACATCACATTTACTAGTGAACATGGTGTATACATAACTGATTGTTAGGTACCGGTGTGAACTTTGCTACTCTGCCTTGCAATCCTGCTATCCTTGTGTTTTTGTTCGGGGCAAATGTTACAGCATCACTTTCATTATGTGGAATGTACCGGTTGGTACACTTAATTAGAATTTGAAATGTATTTTTTGTTTCTTGTAGGCATTCGCTTTGGATTTTAGTGTTTCTTACTATCACTTATATCTACAAGTTCACTTTCCATTGTGTTTCTAGCAGTTTAGTTTACCTCTGTGATATACTTCTCTTTTATGGTTGTTGTGTTGTTACATTAGTTTTCCTCTGTGACAGTATTACATTATGCGACTTTTCTTTAATGGTTGTATCATCAAGTTCGTTTTCCTCTGTGATAGCCTTTAAAAACCCGTCTTCTCTTTCACGGTTGTTGCATCATAACATTTATTTTCCTCTGTGACAGTACAAACATTATCCGATTTCTCATTTACGGTTGTTGTATCATCACGTTCGTTTTCCTTGGTGACATCACTTACAATATCCAACCTCTCTTTTATGTTTGTTATATCGTTGCACTCATTTTTCTCTGTGACAGCATTTACAATATCCAACTTCTCTTATATGGTTGTTATAGCGTTACACTCATTTTCTTCTGTGACAGCACTTACAATTTCCAACTTCTCTTTTATGGTTGTCATATTGTTACACTCATTTTGTTCTGTGACAGCACTTACAATTCCAACTTCTCTTTTATGGTTGTATATTGTTACACTCATTTTGTTCTGTGACAGCACTTACATATCCAACTACTCTTATGGCTGTTACACCGTTACACTCATTTGCCTCTGTGACAGCAATTACAATATCCATCTTCTCTTTTATGGTTGTTATATCATTACACTCATTTTCCTCTGTAAATCACTTACGATATACATCGTTGTTATATCGTTACACTCATTTTCCTCTATGACAGCACTTATAATATCCAACTTCTCTTTAATGATTGTTATATCATTACACTCATTTTCCTCTGTTATTACACTTACAATATCATTCTTCTCTTTTATGGTTGTTATATCGTTACACCCATTTTCCTCTGTGACAGCATTTACAATATCCAACTTCATTTTTATGGTTGTTATATCGTTACACACATTTTCCTCTATGACAGCACTTACAATATCCAACTTCTCTTTTATGGTTGTTATATCGTTACACCCATTTTCCTCTGTGACAGCACTTACAATATCAAACTTCTCTTTTATGGTTGTTTTATCGTTACAATCATTTTCCTCTGTGACAGCACTTGCAATATCCAACTTCTCTATTTTGGTTGTTTTATCGTTTCACTCATTTTCTTCTGTTACAACACTTACACTATCCAATTTCTCTTTTATGGTTGTTATATCGTTACACTCATTATCCTCTGTGACAGCACTTACAATATCCAACTTCTCTTTTATGGTTGTTATATCGTTACACACATTTTCCTCTATGACAGCACTTACAATATATAACTTCTCTTTTATGGTTGTTATATCGTTACACTCATTTTCCTCTGTAACAATACTTGCAATATCCAACTTCTCTTTTATGGTTGTTATATCGTTACACTCATTTTCCTCTGTAACAATACTTGCAATATCCAACTTCTCTTTTATGGTTGTTATATCGTTACACTCATTTTTCTCTGTGACAACACGTGCAATATCCAAACGCTCTTTTATGGTTGGTATATCGTTACACTCATTTTCATCTGTGACAACACTGACAATATTCAACTTCTCTTTTATGGTTGTTATATCGTTACACTCATTTTTCTTGATAACATCAACTACAATATCAAACTTCTCTTTTATGGTTGTTATTTCGTTACATTAATTTGTATTTTGTTACAGCAATTATTTCATTTCCAGATATGCTTTCATTTTCAACCAAAAACTGTTCTATCTGTGTGGCAAAGGTATGAAGTTTGTTATCATTATCAGCTGGCTACATGCAGAAAAAAATTTTTTGATAATAATTTTGTATTTTAAACTCACCATTTATCGTTCTTCTATAATATGAACAAATGCACGATAACAGCAAAATGTGTTACGGCGACCATAATAATGATTAATATAATTATTCAGTATAAGTACAATTTTAATTTATGAATTAACTAAATTAATTGACATATACAGGAATAAATATTGAAATTTTGGTATATATATTTTTAATATCTATTTCAAGTACAAGAAATACTAATCTAATTGCATTTATCTATAATAATGAGTGATGCATAAAATTACATACCTTTAAATTTCAATATTTTGTGTCACTTTTTAAATTTTTCTAGATTGTGTTAATACCGTTGCTTATCATCAACACAATAAGTCAGATGAAATCTGATATACCAGGTTATCAACACCAATTTGCACTTCTTTGGTCAAATACCTGTTTTAAAAATGTTTCATTTACAAACAATATGGACTGGTTTTTACCACACCAGACGTTTTCACTACTTCTCACACAACCATACAATTCTGTTGTTTAATACCAGGGTATGGCTGAATATTGCTTGTATTTATTTACTAGTAGACATGTGTATCTCCAGATGTTAGGTTTAGCAAAATGGTAGAGATGATTAGAGTTGTCACATGTTAAAGCTGTAACCTGTCATAATCATATACCATGTTCTGTCTCTCGGTTTTTTACCGAATTCTTTCTGGTAGTTAAAAACCAAAATATTGTATGCACAGGTGATATACTCTGGCATGCAAATGTGTTGCATAAATGACAAAAATATATAGTATCTACATCTACAAGATTTTGGTAGGTGGAAATCGGATTGATTTCAGATGCAAGGTTTGATCTATAATCAATATCTTCAAAACTAATTAAGATATGAAGCTGACATTTTGAGACAATATGTATTTACAAGATATCATACTAAGAATTTGAAAACCATAATTTCGGAAATTTAGGTAGACACCATGTTTTTGTTTTTAACAGACGATTTGTTAAAATTGTTAGAAATGAACATAAAGATTGAAGTTTGTTTCCAATTTAAAACATAAGTTAAACTATAAAGCACAATGTAAAATTTTCATAGTAATTGGTTGGTTTAAGCTCCTCAGTGATGGCTTTGTTACTGTCTTTTTGAAGAAGCGCATCTATATATCTTAATTGTAGTACGTGTTGGTTGTTTATGCTCATGTGGTCACTCAGTCTGTGTGTTTGTGTTGTATTTATCTTAATTGTAGTACGTGTTGGTTGTTTATGCTCATGTGGTCACTCAGTCTGTGTGTTTTTGTTGTATTTATCTTGATTATGGTATGTGTTGATTGTTTATGGTCATGTGGTCACTCAGTCTGTGTGTCTATGTTGTATTTATCTTGATTATGGTATGTGTTGATTGTTTACGCTCATGTGGTCACTCAGTCTATGTGTTTGTGTTGTATTTATCTCGAAAATGGTAAATGTTGATTGTTTTCGCTCATGTGGTCACTCATTCTGTGTGTTTAGGTTGTATTTATCTTAATTATGGTATGTGTTGATTGTTTATGGTCATGTGGTCACTCAGTCTGTGTGTCTATGTTGTATTTATCTTGAGTATGGTACATGTTGATTGTTTATGCACATGTTGTCACTCAGTCTGTGTTTTTTTGTTGTATTTATCTTGATTGTGGTATGTGTTGATTTTTTACGCTCATGTGGTCACTCAGTCTGTGTGTTTTTGTTGTATTTATCTTGAATATGGTATGTGTTGGTTGTTTATGGTCTTTTGGTCACTCAGTCCGTGTGTTTGTGCTGTATTTACCTTAATTGTGGAATGTGTTGATTGTTTATGCTCATGTGGTCACTAAATCTGTGTGTTTGTGTTGTATTTATCTTGATTATGGTATGTGTTAATTGTTAATGTTCATGTGGTCACTGAATCTGTGTGTTTGTGATGTATTTACCTTGATTATGGTATGTGTTGATTGCTTATTCTCATGCGGTCACTCATCTTTGTGTTTATGTTGTATTTATCTTGAATATGGTATGTGTTGGTTGTTTATGGTCTTTTGGTCACTCAGTCTGTGTGTTTGTGATGTATTTACCTTGATTGTGGAATGTGTTGATTGTTTATGCTCATATGGTCACTTAGTCTGTGTGTTTGTGATGTATTTACCTTGATTATGGTATGTGTTAATTGTTTATGTTCATGTGGTCACTCAGTCTGTGTGTTTGTGATGTATTTACCTTGATTATGGTATGTGTTGATTGTTTACGCTCATGCGGTCAATCAGTCTTTGTGTTTATGTTGTATTTATCTTGAATATAGTATGTGTTGATTGTTTATGCTCATGTGGTCACTTAGTCTGTGTGTTGGAATTGTATTTACCTTGATTATGCAATGTTTTGAGTGTACACGCTCATGTGGTCACTCAGTCTTTGTGTTTGTGCTGCATTTACCTTGATTATGGTATGTGTTAATTGTTCGTGCTCATGTGGTCACTCAGTCTGTGTGTTTGTGTTATATTTACCTTTATTATGGTTTGTGCTGATTGGTTATGCTCATTCATGTGGTCACTCAGTTTGTGTGTTTATATTGTGTTTATGTTGATTATGGTATTTCTTGATTGTTTATGATGTTGTGGTCACTCAGTATGTGTGTTTATGGTGTGTTTATCTTGATTATGGTATGCCTTGACTGTTCATGATGTTGTGGTCACTCACTCTGTATGTTTATGTTGTGTTTTTCTTGATTATGGTATGTGTTGATTGTTTATGCTCATGTGGTCACTCAGTTTGTGTGTTTTTGTTGTGTTTATCTTGATTATGGTATGCGTTGAATGTTCATGATGTTGTGGTCACTCAGTGTGTGTGTTTATGTTGTGTTTATCTTGATTATGGTAAACAGTGATTGTTCATGATGGTGTGGTCATCAGTCTGTGTGTTTATGTTGTGTTTATCTTAATTATAGTATGTTTTGATTGTTTATGCTCATGTGGTCATTCAGTCTGTGTGTTTATCTTGATTATGGTATTTGTTGATTGTTTATTCT
>CM055907.1:8612000-8662000 GCA_029582155.1 Panopea generosa | reverse complement strand
GGCAAACGATTACGATGATAAAAAAGAAATCATAATAAAAAATTAATAGAATTGTGAAAACGTTCACGCATATACTTCACACAAAGATAGAGCAAAATGTGAAATTTATATGAAAAATACCGTGTTTTCAGTGAAATACGCCAGTACAACTCAAACTGTGCTGCGTAAAATGTGAAACACAAAGTTACTATTAAAGAAAACGTCACTCTGACGTGACGTCACACAACGTCGTATACTCTTTAGCGTCATGACGTCGTAAGTATTTACACGGCAACATTTATTTTAAACGTCAAAAATACAACTAGTTTTGTTGAAAAGATTTCGCCGTATACACAAATAAGAGAAATGAAGTTTAGTTTTTTTTTTAACGTATGCATAATAATATTAACTAAGGCATTCCCTCTTTTGGGGTCGAACTTCAATTTTACAAGTATAGTAAACAAACAAATACTAAATAAACTTTATAGTACATGTAATATATGTTTAGGATAACGTTGCAGTTGTTTCCATTATATATTTAATATGTATTATGTGTATCATCAATAAATTACTTACTATATGATTGAAACTTTATTTAAGGAACTATATCTCTTATTCCCTGGTTTAAGGTTGAACTTTTTCTGACAAAACATTCATATTTAGATCATCTTGGGGATTTTTAAAACATTATAATTGCTTGTTTTCATATGTATACCATCTGGAATATCAAACTGTCTTTGATATACATACAAATGTCTACCATATAGGATAGTGAGCTGTGAAATATTATTTCACACTTAAAACTTCTAAATAAAAGACTAGTCCAAATAAAAGAGTATCCTGTCGTATGTGTTTTGTTGTACCCATACAACAAACATCGGTTTGTAAAAGTAGCCCCCACTTAATCGCTTTCCATTAGTATACTCATTTATACATATTTAATGTTGCGAAATACATCTGACACAAACTTTATCATTTCATTTCTACTTAACAATGTTTGTCCAAATTTCATTACTCCAAGTGCTTTGGATTTCTTTACTAAGGCAAACTCTTACAGTATATTCAAAACGCCGAATGTTCTTATGAGCTGCAATATTAAATATACCACTTTTGGTACTTATTGTCTAAAGTGTTATCCTGAAACTGTTACACGATCACCATTGGTCTGCCTTAACTTCATGGAATCCACGACATGCATTTAGGAACTAACGTATCTCGATTCACATCTATAAAAGCACGGGATGTCCTGTCTGTCCCAACTTTCATTGCACTCTAGTGTGTTTACAATACTGTGACATAATTTAACTTCCGCTGAAGCAATCGACCAATCAACATACGCGTATGTGACTACTATGTAACGGTTCCTGGCTGGGAAAGCTAGTATCGTTTTGTACAGTCTATGACTTTAGAAATCGTTTTAATGAAAACTTATGCTTCGTAACCAGTACATTTGCAAGCAGCACAGGTAAACATTGACAAGTATAAAGTGTTATATATTAATGCATGACTTCTAGTAACTAGCAATCGATACAATTGACTTTATCTTCTATCTCACATCAAAGTATTTCTTTCTGTATCAATGTGTATGTTGCTTTTAATGCTTACATTTTACCACATTTAGATAACTGTTCTGTTATTTGGGGTAATTGTAATGTTTCACTTGTAAGTAAAATTGTTAGGTTCCAAAAGAGAGCTGCTAGACTTAATAACACACACACACACACACACACACACACACACACACACACACACACACTACGGTTATCCTCTAGTCTACAGTTGTATTCTCCTAAGCCTAATTCTGAAATGTTTCGAAATTCGTTTGCTGATTCAGGCTCTTGTTTCCGTCTTATAAAAAAAATACAAATTGTATTAATCAGTTCAAAGCTTTATATTTGCAATGGAGTAAAAATTCTTAGCTTCTCTAATATATCGGAAAGCTCTCTTCAAAATTGACAAACACACACACACACACACACACACGCGCGCGCACATACACACACACACACACACACACACACACTACGGTTTTCCTCTAATCTACAGTTGTATTCTCCTAAGCCTAATTCTGAAATGTTTTGAAATTCGTTTGCTGATTCAGGCTCTTGTTTCCGTCTTATAAAAAAATGCAAATTATATTAATCAGTTCAAAGCTTTATATTTGCAATGGAGTAAAAATTCTTAGCTTCTCTAATATATCGGAAAGTTCCTTCAAAATTGACAAACACACACACACACACACACACACACACACACACACACACACACTACGGTTATCCTCTTATTTACAGTTGTATTCTCCTAAGCCTAATTCTGAAATGTTTCGAAATTCGTTTGCTTATTCAGGCTCTTGTTTCCGTCTTATAAAAAAAATGCAAATTATATTAATCAGTTCAAAGCTTTATATTTGCAATGGAGTAAACATTCTTAGCTTCTTAGCTACTGTAATAAATCAGATAGCTCTCTTCAAAATTGATATACATTCACACACACACACACACACACACACACACACACACACACATATATATATATATATATATATATATAAAGGGAGATGATTAAATATACAACAACGGAATTTACGATTTTTGGGATCTTTTCAGATGCTCATTTACAATGCATGATATATATATATGGAGATAATTATTTGTGAATAACCAAGACATAAATAAATATGTTCTTTATATAGCATGTGAGTAGTCATGAATCCTTAACTGGATCCTACTCATATAAAGCTATCAGCTCATGTATTTGAATTTGTCCACCCTGTCCAGATGTGTTGCGTGTAATTCCATAGTATATAAGTCATGGTCGACACCGTTATTATTGGTTTGGCAGAGGCTTTGATATTGTATCTTTGGTTTGCATTGTAGCTAGGCGCACTCGCCGTAGTCTGGTCTATATATATATATGTGTGTGTGTTAACTTCTTTTGTTTATATGTTAAATCATTGTTGTACTTTGTAAATATGTTGAGGGCCTCATGGAAGATTGAATTTATTCAAATAAGTTCTCTAGTTAATTAACGTCTTCAATATTATTATTATTATAAATATTATTTTTATACAATTATAGATTGATCACGTGAACTTCAGTAAAATTGATTGAAATATTGCTATGTGTTACTTTAAAGTGATAATTTATAGCTAGACCATTTTAAATCAGATCATTCGGATCACCTCGCCGATGATCCTAATTGAGTCTAACACCGAAGGATAACGGAATTGGCCAAGTATGTACGGTTGCGTTCTAGACAGCGCTACGGTCCCAATTCAGCAGATTGTATCGTCGCTACCTCTACTTATATCGCCCGTACAATGCGTGCCATGTCTAGCTATGGGTTTTTACAATCGTCTGATGATACATGACACCACCTTTCATTGGTCAATGGAGTCGTAAGTATAAATATGGTATATCAATAATGATTAACTCTGGAGAGAGAGAGAGGGAAAGAGAGAGTGGGGGGGGGGGGGGAGGCTCGGGGGAAGTATGTGGGGGGGGGGGGGGTGCGGGGGTAAAAAGTAAATAAAAAAGGATCAGTTTATGACGATGACAACCAATGTAGCTCACATATAGACATGAATGTTAACTTTATTACTTTAACAATAGATATTATTCACATTTTAAAATGTAAAGTGAATCACATTTAATGAAAATATAGACAAAAGTTTTATTTCAAAAATTAAATATAAACTAACCATTTAAGACCTAAACAAACAAGAACTATACAATAGTTAATCAATAACATAACTTCATTATAACTGTTTACATTGATAACGAAATTTACCAACATAATTCCTACACAAGATACTGACTTGACAAATAGTTACATATTGGCAGCAAATAGCTAAACGTATTTCAAATGTTTGCTATTGTCCAGTAAAAATTACATTAGCGTTAGTGTTTAACCTCATTTGACAACCAATGAAATCTCTTCAATTTTTAAAATGGTGTCGCTCTTATTTGTTAAAACATCATACTAAACAATTTAATTATTAAGTTCCTTCTGACTTCTTAAGAAGTTCGTCATCACTGCGCACGCATAAATGACTTTGCACATACTCCGCCCTTGATTTAATTCTGAACGAGTCGTGTACAAATTACAAAGCCGCGCAAGCTATGCTAAGAAACGGCCTTAGAAAACATCAACTTTCAAACGTCAATCATCTCAGCTTTCATCGTAGCTTCCGCCCAGAGTCTGTCAAATAACGTCAAACTGTCAGTCAAATGACGTTTAACACTAATCAAGATAGTGTTCAATTAGTAAAAAATTAACAATTAATTGTTCAATTTTTACTTAATGAACACTAACTATTACTTAAATGTTAACTGGCCTTAAGACAACAACAATTGCGATGTGCCAAAGTAAGAAATACGTCGCAAACACGCCTACCGTCGACACCTGCATACTTTAGCGCAATTACGCAAAACGCAATTATCAATAGCGCTGCTACATAGTTAGTGTTCTTTAATCCCTTTTGGCAATCTAAGTTAATGATTATTTGCAAGTTTTGAAACATAATTTAGAAAAACACTGTTTCATATCAGCTCTGAATTTCGATCCGCTCAAAACATAAAGATAAAAGTTCAGTACGGCATTTAAATTCTGGATCATATTGAGAATTCCAATTACCTTGCGTACTTTGGGGCTTAGTTTGAATTGATAAAAAGAATACATAGCCCAAACTGTATTATAAGGTCCTAAGGTAATCATGAAAGCAATATTAACAACTACTAAAGTCACAGTCATTCCTAATTTGGGCCTTTTCTTTCTTTTTGCTATTTGTTTTTTCTTTCGTGAGTGCACAACGATGTAGATAATTATAACATTTCCACATATGATAAGTACACATGGTATAGCGAACACAATAAAAAAGTTGATCCATGGCAGAATTTTCCAATGAAACATGTTTTTTTTTTCATATAAAGTAAGAATATTTGTCTGCCCAAATCCAACTAATAAATAATGGGAATTAAGTAGAAAAATTATGAAACATATTAGCAAACAAACAACCTTTGCTATTTTTACACTGCATATAGCCTTGACTCTGTGCGGATATGCTACACTGACGACTCTGTCAAAGGTCACAGCAACAAGTATCCATGAAGATATGTATTTACTTGAAAATGCCATGAACTGTAGTGAGAAATCCATTGCGATAGAAAGATAACGACTATACGTGTCCCATTCAAGCCAAGAAGCTGATGTGATAGGTGCAAGCAATAGAATATCAGATACTGCCAATGTTGTTAAATAAACCGCCGTAGAAGAATATTTCCTTTTATGTGAACACCTAAATATTATGATTGCCAACACGTTTCCAAATAGACCGAATACCACCATGACCATAATCACCCATTTCCGTGCGTTATGTATTAAGTGCATGTCATTCTCCACGTTCGTTTCATTTTGAATTTTAGAGACGTAATCGTGTGATGATTCGTTGGTTATTTTAATGTTTAGTTTAGCATTGGAAGCACTGAGGTTATAAGAAGTGACGTAAGCGTATGATATATTTCCTGTTCCTGCCATAATTGTGAAGTATAAAGAGTTAAATATTACTGACGACAGTATGTATTGTAAATATCGACGTAATGTATGGAAGATATCGACGGTATGTATAGTAGATATCGATGTTATGTATTGTAGATATCGACGTTATGTATGGTAGATATCGACATTATGTATTGTAGATATCGGCGTTATGCATGGTAGATATCGACGTTATGTATTGTAGATATCGACGGTATGTATTGTAGATATCGATGTTATGTAATATAGATATCGACGTTTTGTGTAGTAGAAATCGACGGTATGCATATTAGTCATCGACGTTATGTAAAGTTGATATAGAAGTTATGTAGTGTAGATATCGACGGTATGTATAGTAGATATCGACGTTATGTATTGTATATCGACGTTATGTATGGTAGATATCGACATTATGTATTGTAGATATCGGCGTTATGTATGGTAGATATCGACGTTATGTATTGTAGATATCGACAGTATGTATTGTAGATATCGACGTTATGTAAAGTAGATATCGACGTTATGTGTAGTAGAAATCGACGGTATGCATATTAGTCATTAACGTTATGTAAAGTTGATATAGACGTTATGTAGTGTAGATATCGACGGTATGTATAGTAGATATCGACGATATGTATTGTAGATATCGACGTTATGTATGGTAGATATCGACATTATGTATTGTAGATATCGGCGTTATGTATGGTAGATATCGACGTTATGTATTGTAGATATAGACAGTATGTGTTGTAGATATCGACGTTATGTAAAGTAGATATCGACGTTATGTGAAGTAGAAATCGACGGTATGCATATTAGTCATCGACGTTATGTAAAGTTGATATCGACGTTATGTAGTGTAGATATCGACGGTATGTATTGTATATATCGACGTTAGAGATAGTAAATATCGACGTTATGTATAGCAGATAACGACGTTACAAAAGTACATATTGACGATATGTATAGAAGATATCGACGTTATACATAGTAGATATCTACGTTACAAAGAGTAGATATCGACGTTATGTATAGTAGATATCTACGTTACAAATTGCAGACACAGACTGTAGATATCGACGTAATGTAAGGTAAAAATCGGCGTTACAAAAAGTAGAAATCGACGTGATGTATAGTAGATTTCGACTTTACAAGTAGCAGATATCGATATTACAAATAATCGAAAGCATCGGTAGTGCTATTTAAATGGCACAATATCAGTTCGAAGTTAATGGAAATATAACTGCACTGAGGTTAAGAAATAGTACAATAATATTTTGTCCAACGTAACCATGCTTCCATCTGTAAATATATAGTTAAATAAACATACAATGTATCAATGTTTGTAGGCCGTAACAGATAAAATGGTGTCCGCAGTTTGTTAAGTGTTCTGTAGTCAACTTTTCCTCATCACTGAAGTCGTAGTTCAGTTATCGAAACAACTTTGTTATTACATGGAATTCAGTTATTTATTCAAAATGTACTGTTAGGAAATATGGTTATGTATAATAACCGTGTATTTGTCACAAAACTGTCGAGGTTATTCTTTATGGATATCGATTTCCGTGAGTCCGTCCATGTGAAACAGAGCTTACTTAAGCGAATTTATCCAAATGAAATTCATGTTACTACTCAGTTCCCAGTGTCGAATATTTATAATAGAAATGTTATCCAGATACTCATATTACCAATGGAAAACAGAAGTTAAGTTAGGAATTATCAGACGATAGTTGTATGTGTTGCATCGCCTGCAGATTGAGTACTGACTTGTTCCAAGAACCTGAAATAGTGTATTGTCCCATTATTAGTTAAAATTAAATGCAATAAATACAGTTAAAACCGAGACAAAACCTTAAACTTAACATTAATAATTCAAAAAAGGAAATCAAATATAGACAAATGGTAAAATAGTCATTGGACATTTAATTGGACTATTTCTTGCTTTCCAGGATAGGAACTATCGATACATAATATCAAAATATTAATTTAATGGTTTTGCTATGTATGCTATTGATATAAAACAATTATAATGGGTTAAAGGTTCGGACAGAAAGAAGCATGTGTTTGGTGGGAACGAGGCCCTACCGAGTTACAGTGAAATCGGTTATCCAAATAGATGGTATTTTCTATCCAATGCGACAAAAACATATATGATCAGCTAGAGATAATTACCTATTATTATCAAATTGAAGTCTAATTGAACTCTTATCTTTTTTAGTAGGAAATAATTGTTCATGCATGCAAATATCGACACGTTGTTCCTAACACTATCAAATGGATCAGATATTATATTAACATGCTATGATATATATATTTATATCAACCAGTACAGGTCAGCCAATGGTTATATAGACACGTATTGCAAATGATTTCGAATCTGATATGATAAATTATTTGTATGTTATACATACAACTTATCAATTTACTTTTTTATAATATGAAGTTATCACAATGGTATTATAAATATTAAATACCGTTATTATAAAATTAAAAAATAGGAGAAATAATTAACGAATATACTCACCTGTACTTTACACTTCTGAACGACTATTGTAGGTACAATATCCGATTAACACACCATTATTTGTTTGTTTTTTGTTTTTAACAAAATGTTACATTTACCAGACAGATTCTTAAACACAAACGTCTATTAACTGTTAAGCAGCCCGTTTATCCTAAAGGATATAGTTCAACTTTATTTCAGATACTATAAATAACACATGGGGACGAACGTCGCATTGAATGTTGTAGATCAAATCTGATACATTTACACCATATTCTATATACCGTACCGTGGTATTATTGTAAATTTATTTTAAGTTCATAACAAACATAGTTGTTCAGTATGGATATCGATTACCGTTCGTCCGTCCTTGTGCAACAGAACTAACTTAAGCGAATGTATCCAAATGAAATGCATGTAACTACAACAGTTCACAATGCCAAATGTTGATAATAAAAATATCTCCCTGATGCGTATACTGCCAATGGAAAACAAGATTATGAAAAAAACTCGATTATATATTCTATTGGCGTATAACATTTTATAATAGGTTTAAAGTTCTTATACGGTGGTATTATTATAAATTTATTTTAAGTTCAGACAAAACATAGTTGTTCAGTAATCAATATCATAACCGGCGATACAGAGGTTTTTTTATAATGGTATTAAACCTGGACCTAGTTTCACTAAACATCTCAAGCTGAGATTTTCCTCAACTAAAAAAGTTCTCTAAATGATTACTTGATCTCAAGACATTAAATGACCATGCATCATTGAAGTACGAACAATCTATTGTGAAGACTAACATGCAAACTGATCAATGTAAATAAAGTTTTGAGTAAAAAAAAGATTTGAGTTGACGATAAATCTCAAGTTGAGATGTTTAATGAAATTTGAGCCTGGCCATTTGCAGAAGGTCATGTTTGGTCTTAGAATTCAATATTTTTTTGGTATTTTTAACAAATCAAATATTCATTTAATTTCGATTCTATTTAATAAACAAGATGAGTAAACAATGAATGCAGCAATTTTAATATCATTGAGAGGACGTTTACTTCGTCAATTGCAGTGGGATTTGACTACCTTTCACAGAAAGCTCAGATAGTGTTGTTTAATTAATACCCACGAACAAGGCGCTAAAATATAGTAGGATAGTGTATATAGAAAAAAACATAATTAATTGGTTTTATTGTGCATGTTCATAAGTGGTTATATCAAATACAACACTTTCAGCACACCCAGTCCAGCAGCATTGCCTTAGGCAATATTCTTATCTGGAGATGCATTGAGAACAATGCTCTAAACTATAGTAGTGTTTATAGAAAATAAGAGAATTGTTTTTATTGTGCATGTTCATAAGTGGTTATACCAAATACAACACTTTCTGCACACCCAGTCCAGCAGCATTGCCTTAGGCAGTATTCTTATCTGGAGATGCATTGATGAACAATGCTCTAAACTATAGTAGTGTTTATAGAATATAACAGAATTGTTTTTATTGTACATGTTCATAAGTGGGTATATTAATTACAACACTTCCAACACTTCCCATCAAATACTTAGGCAGTATTTTTATCTAGAGCTCCATTGTCTAAATTGAGTAAACGCCAATGTAACAGAACATCAAATAATGAAAACACTAAAATGAAAGGGGCAGTTAATATGTGATTAGAACGCAATATTACAAACATTTTTATTTGATATACAAGACGGAAAGTTTCATACATACCGTTAACGGACACTCGACCATCAAGTAAGCCTAACTGTCCTTTTGGCATTTAACCAGGAGAACTAAAACATTTATCCATATCACAAGGTAACAACTACCGTTTATAAACAAGAAATTGACAAATGTTAAACCCATTTAGGAATCCCCAGCCGTTTGTCAATATGTCCTTCTGCAACTAGCCTCACAGTCAAACCAGTCGCATCTAATAAAATAAGATAAGGCCTGAACTATGTAGTCTTTGAACCCATATATCTGCTCTGACAGACAAATTGACAGATAGACAGTATAAAACATATTCAAATCTCATTCATTTGGCGCAGTTTGGATTAGGGCAGATTATACGGAATGATACTAATTTACAAAGTATTGTGCAAGAAGGCATTATCATGAAATGGTTATGATCCAAATTTCCAAATGTGAATATTGTGAAAAACTATTCTTATTTCAGTTAGAATAGCTTTGCATTTAAACAAATTACTTCTTAAAATTTTATTTCAACTTAATTAGGAATAGCATTGTGCTGATAAGATAGAATATTTTAAAATAGTTGAATAACTTTAAAATATCTTAAATATAATGATACTATAACTACAGATTTTATATTTGAATTATTGTTACAAAAACAATAAAAAAATAATAACATTTTCTGAAAACCAAATCGATATACACAATAGAAATATATCAGTTGCGAAGAAGTTTTAAAAACAACGCTAATAAGCTCGTATTTTTTAAAAGGTTCGATTTAATTTTTCACTCAATTATTAACAATATTGAATGAATATAAGAAAAAAAAAATTAAAGTACTAAATCAAAAGTATTTATTTGATTAAAATGGTTTTGTATTAGCTAAATCCATATTGAGATGCAGTTGCAGTAGTTGATGACCCCTTTTATCATTACTACTGTATGTTTATAATGATTAGTTCATAATGTATTGATTGTATTTTTGCTGCTGCTCTGTGGTGGCCGTGTTCTTGGAATGCTACGTTTCCTCTTTGACCGGATACGTCTCACTGCAGAGTGGTTTCCCTTGAAAGTGAAGATAAACAAATACTAACTATAACGTGAAAATACAATGTTTGGAGTATTAACCTTTGACCTAAATGTTACCTGTACTTTATTGCCGAATAAATAAGGGTTATATTTCAAATAAAAGCAATCCAAAATTAAATGTTGTACGAGCCATTACTAGTTGCATAATTCAAATAAAACAAAAAAATATATATATCAATAGAATAACGATAAACAAAATATGCAAGTGTCTTAACATCAAATACATTAAAAGGAAAATGCTTACGTTGAACATTCACGAGATAGTGGTCATCATGAATACATAGTTATTCTCTGATCGTTGAATACTCAAAACAGTAAAAGTGTTGTCCAATTTGCCATTTAAAAGTAAAATAAATATAGTTTATGTTACAATAGTACACAATGTTTACGGAAAGTTTCATTTAATAAATTTAAATAGTGTAACAACAATTTATCTTTTCAAGTATATATGTTAAAAAACATGTTTGTCCTAAAACATAAATCAGCCTTTATTACGTGTGGGCCCTCAGTGATAGAATACAAGTAGTTTTAGGCTTATGTTATATACTTGACCTGACGCGGGTTGTCAATGGGCCCTCAGTGATAGAATACAAGTAGTTTTAGGCTTATGTTATATACTTGACCTGATGCTGGCTGTCAATGGGCCCTCAGTGATAGAATACAAATAGTCTGAGGCTTATGTTATATACTTGACCAGACGCTGGCTGTCAATGGGCTCTCAGTGATAGAATACAAATAGTCTGAGGCTTATGTTATATACTTGACCTGACGCTGGCTGTCAATGGGCCCTCAGTGATAGAACACAAGTAGTCTTAGGCTTATGTTATATATTTGACCTGACGAGGGCTGTCAATGGGCCCTAAGTGATAGAATACTAATATTCTTAGGCTGATGTTATATACTTGACCTGAAGCAGGCTGTCAATGGGCCCTCAGTGGCAGAATACTAGTAGTTTTATGTTTATGTTATATACTTGACTGAACGCAGGCTGTCAATGGGCTTTCAGTAATAGAATACAAGTAGTCTTAAGCTTATGTTATATACTTGACCTGACGAGGGCTGTCAATGGGCCCTCAGTGATAGAATAACAATAGTCTTAGGTTTATGTTTTATACTTGACCTGACGCAGGCAGTTAATGGGCCCTAAGTGATAGAATACTAGTAGACACAGGCTTATGTTATATAATTGAACTGACGCGGGCTGTCAATGGGCCCTCAGTGATAGAATACTGGTAGTCTTAGGATGATGTTATATACTTGACATGACGCGGGCTGTCAATGGGCCCTCAGTGATCGAATACTAGTAGTCTTAGATTGATGTTATATACTTGACCTGACGCAGGATGTCAATGGGCCCTCAGTGATAGAATACTAGTAGTCTTAGGCTTATGTTATATAATTGACGTGACGCGGGCTGTCAATCGGCCCTCGGAGATAAAATACTTATAGTCTTAGTCTGATGTTATATACTTGACATGACGCAGGCTGTCAATGGGCCCTCAGTGATAGAATAGTAGTAGTCTTAGGTTTATGTTATATACTTGACCTGACGCGGGCTGTCAATGGGCCCTCAGTGATAGAATAGTAGTAGTCTTAGGCTTATGTTATATACTTGACCTGACGCGGGCTGTCAATGGGCCCTCAGGGATAGAATACAAGTAGTCTGAGGCTTATGTTATATATTTGACCTGACGCGGGCTGTAAATGGGCCCTCAGTGATAAAATACAAGTAATCTTAGGCTTATGTTATATACTTGACCTGAAGCAGGCTGTCAATGGGCCTCAGTGATAGAATACAAGTAGTCTTAGGCTAATGTTATATACTTGACCTGACGCAGGCTGTAAATGGGCCTCAGTGATAGAATAATAGTAGTCTTAGGATTATGTTATATACTTGACCTCACGCAGGCTGCCAATGGGCCTCTGTAATAGAATACAAGTAGTCTTAGGCTTATGTTATATACTTGACCTGACGCAGGCTGTCAATTGGCCCTCAGTGATAGAATACTAGTAGTCTTAGTCTTATGTTATATACTTGACCTGACGCGGGCTGTCAATGGGCCATCAGTGATAGAATACAAGTAGATTTAAGCTTATGTTATATACTTGACCTGACGCAGGCTGTCAATGGGCCCTCAGTAGTAAAATACTTGTAGTCTGAGGCTTATGTTATATATTTAACCTAACGCGGGCTGTCAATGCGCCCTCAGTGATAGAATACAAGTAGGCTTTGGCTTATGTTATATACTTGACCTCACGCAGGCTGTCAATGGGCCCTCAGTGATAGAATACAGGTAGTCTTAGGCTTATGTTATATACTTGACTTGACGCGTGCTGTCAATGGGCCCTCAGTGATAGAATACAAGTAGGCTTAGGCTTATGTTATATACTTTACATGACGCGGGCTGTCAATGGGCCCTCAGTGATAAAATACTAGTAGTCTTATGCTTATGTTATATACTTGACCTGACGCGGGCTGTCAATGGTCCCTCAGTGATAAAATACAAGTAGACTTAGGCTTATTTTATATACTTGACCTGACACAGGCTGTCAATGGGCCCTCAGTGATAGAATACAAGGTGGCTTAGGCTTATGTTATATACTTGAACTGACGCCCTCAGTGATAGAATACACGTAGTATTATGCATATGTTATATACTTGACCTGACGCGGGCTGTCAGTGGGCCCTCAGTGGTAGAATACAAGTAGTCTTTGGCTTATGTTATATACTTGACCTAACGCGGGCTGTCAATTGGGCCTTCAGTTATAGAATACTAGTAGTCTTAGGCTTATGTTATATACTTGACCTGACGCGGGATATCAATGGGCCCTGAGTCATAGAATACAAGTAGTCTGAGGCTTATGTTATATACTTGACGTGACGCGGGCTGTCAATGGGCTCTCAGTGATGAAATACTAGTAGGCTCAGGCTTATGTTATATACCTGACCAGACTTGGGCTGTCAATGGGCTCTCAGAGATAGAATACTAGTAGTGTTAGGCTTATGTTATATACTTGACGTGACGCTGACTGTCAATGGACCCTCAGTGATAGAATACAAGTAAAATTATGCTTATGTTATATACTTGACTTGACTCGGGCTGTCAATGGGCACTCAGTGATAGAATACTAGAAGTCTTATGCTTATGTTATATACTTGACCTGACGCGGGCTGTCAATGGGCACTCAGTGATAGAATACAAGTTGTCTTAGGCTTATGTTATATACTTGACCTGACGCAGGCTGTCATAGGGCCCTCAGTGATAGAAAACAAGTAGTCTTAGGCTTATGTTATATACTTGACCTGACGCCTTCAGTGATAGAATACTAGTAGTCTTTGGCTTATGTTATATACTTGACCTGACGCAGGCTGTCAATGGACACTCAGTGATCGAATACTAGTAGTCTTACGCTTATGTTATATACTTGACCTGACGCGGGCCGTCAATGGGCTCTCAGTTTTAGAATACTAGTAGTCTTAGGCTTATGTTATATAATTGACCTGACGCGGGTTGTCAATGGGCCCTCAGTTTTAGAATACTAGTAGTCTTAGGCTTATGTTATATACTTGACCTGACGCCCTCAGTGATAGAATACAAGTGGTCTTAGGCTTTTGTTATATACTTGAGCTGCTGCGGGCAGTGAATGGACCCTCAGTGATAGAATACAACTAGTATTAGGTTGATGTTATATACTTGACATGACGCAGGCTGTCAATGGGCCCTCATTGATTGAATACAAATAGTCTTAGGCTTATGTTATATACTTGACCTTACGCACGCTGCCAATGGGCCCTCAGTGATAGAATACTAGAAATCTTTGGCTTATGTTTTATACTTGTCATGACGCGGGCTATCAATGGGCCCTCAGAGATAGAATACAAGTAGTCTTAGGCTTATGTTATATACTTGACCTGACACGGGCTGTCAATGGGCCCTCAGTGATCGAATACTAGTAGTCTTACGCTTATGTTATATACTTGACCTGACGCGGGCCGTCAATAAGCTCTCAGTTTTATTTTAGAATACTAGTAGTCTTAGGCTTATGTTATATAATTGACCTGACGCGGGTTGTCAATGGGCCCTCAGTTTTAGAATACTAGTAGTCTTAGTCTTATGTTATATAATTGACCTGACGCGGGTTGTCAATGGGCCCTCAGTTTTAGAATACTAGTAGTCTTAGGCTTATATCATATAATTGACCTGACGCGGGTTGTCAATGGACCCTCAGTTTTAGAATACAAGTAGTCTTAGTCTTATGTTATATTATTGACCTGATGCGTGTTGTCAATGGGCCCTCAGTTTTAGAATACTAGTAGTCTTACGCTTATGTTATATAATTGACCTGATGCGGGTTGTCAATCAAAGAAGCTCACAATCCTATCAGCGATCGATATTGGTTTCTTCGCCGCCATTTTCGTTAGACAAATAAACTATTTCTAAGTTAACACTACATTGTATTTACTTAGATAAATAATACCACTGACCATGGGTTGAGAAATAGTCGATCTAGCGTTTGGTCAGTTACCACTTTCTTCTCACCACTTAGGGCTGGGTTTGAATTCTGTCTGAAAACTTTGTGTGAGACAATTTGCCGGTTGTTTTTTGATGTATGTTGATTTTTACTAAAGTTTGAGATCTTCTTCCGCTAATGAAACTGGATATGCCGTAGTTAACATGTTGTTTGTTGAAAATAGTTGGCTAGTAATAGATATCAATAACAATTGAACCAGTTTGCTCTCATCAATATTGCTCTACAAGGTGGAATACTTATCATATATTTTATTTGTTAGTACTTGGCAGGCTACTTCTGTTATGCGGGGTATTTTTAGTATCGGAACTGTCAAGTGCTATCTTGGATGGCTACTTCTGTCACGCGGGGTATTTTTAGTATCGGAACTGTCAAGTACAATCTTGAATGGCTACTTCTGTTACGTTGGGTATTTTTAGTATCGGCTCTGTTAAGTAATATATTGGATGTCTACTTCTGTTACGTGGGGTATTTTTAGTATCAACACTGTCAACTACTATCTTGGATGGCTACTTCTGTTATGTGGGGTATTTTTGTATCGGAACTGTCAAGTACTCTCTTGGATGGCTACTTCTCTTATGCGGGGTATTTTTATTTACGGCAGTCTCAAGTACTCTCTTGGATGGCTACTTTTGTTTCACGGGGTATTTTGAGTATCGGTACTGCTATCAAATACTTACTTGAATGCTACTTCTGTTATGCGAGGTATTTTTAGTATCGGCACTCTCAAGTATTATCTTGGATGGCTACTTCTGTCACGTTGGGTATTTTTAGTATCGGCACTCTCGAGTAATATCTTTGATAGCTACTTCTGTTACGTTGGGTATTTTAAGTATCGGAACTGTCAAGTACTATCTTGGATAGCTACTTCTCTTACGTGGTATATTTTTAGTATCAACACTGTCAAGAACTATCTTGAATGGCTGCTTCTGTTAAGTGGGGTATTTTAGTATCGGCACTCTCAAGTATTATCTTGGATGGCTACTTCTGTCACGTTGGGTATTTTTAGTATCGGCACTCTCGAGTAATATCTTTGATAGCTACTTCTGTTACGTTGGGTATTTTAAGTATCGGAACTGTCAAGTACTATCTTGGATAGCTACTTCTCTTACGTGGTATATTTTTAGTATCAACACTGTCAAGTACTATCTTAGATGGCTACTACTGTTACGCAGGGTATTTTTAGTATCGGAACTGTCAAGTACTATCTTGATAGGTACTTCTCTTATTTTAAGTATCAACACGGTCAAGTATTAACTTGAATGGTTGCTTCTGTAAAGCAGGGTACTTTAGCATCGGAACTGTTAAGTAATATCTTGGATGGCTACTTATGTTACGCAGGGTATTTTTAGTATTGGAACTGGCAAGTAATATCTTGGATGGCTACTTCTGTTATGCGGGTATTTTTAGTATCGGTACTGCTATCAAATACTTACTTGGATGGCTACCACTGTTACGAGATTTTTTTATTATCGGCACTGTCAAGTACGAGGAAAACACATTTCTCTAGAGACGGAAGCCAAACTATTTCTCTACAATATCTTAGCATCTTCCAAACCAATAGCTTTGGTGTTAGTCATGTCTTATATTCTATGCAAGTGAAAAAGCCAAATATCAATAAACTAAATTGCTTATTGATTATAAAATTAATAAAATTAGTTTATGAACAATTGGTGGCTGACTGAATATTTAGCGTCATTTTTTTGCCATCGAGTGCTTACTGTACAGATATTCAGTTAACCTAACCACTGTTTCCTGAACAGTTAACCAGTACTCGAGCTCACCCCATATCCGCAAGTAACTGATAACTTTCCCATTTGAATCAGCGGTGAGAAATAAATGATAATGAGACACAATGTTGTATGTCAATAATCAAAGAGATAGTTGCCTGGTGGGGATTCGAACTCGCGACACCTGGATTGATAGTAAGACACGTAACTGACTGAGATAATCAGGCCTGTATCAATTAATTGGCTTCTATTTGTATTTCAAAATAAATTTTAGATACTGTGTCGTTGTCACACCTTATGCTGTGGCATTAACCTCTTCTGTTTATTATTTATTAGATTATGGCACCTGTTTAATCAACATGCAATTATAACATTGTGAAAGTTTGCTATATCAAATTCGCAATATGTTTGAAGAGTATATTAAATTACAAATTAAATTTCAGGAATCAGTTAAGCTATAAGTGTTATTAGCACATTTTTAAGAGTTTTCCACTGGATAAGATACACTAAGTCTATATGTATGTCGCATATGGTAATTGTCGTCCTGAAATCATCAATATGCTTGGGTAGTGGTACTCCAAGGCATTCTTGAGTCATACCAGTCACTTTTTCGCCTATATATTTCAACTGAAATGCTATAGTTTTGGTGTTCTGTCATAAATTTAAAAACATTCCCACACATATAGCACAAGTTAATCCATGCAGGAGACCTATTTAGCAGTATTTCTGTGTCTCTGTAATGCCATCATAATAATCTCGTTTTTTCACTATATCCATTCGTCCCATCATTCTATCCAAAAAGTCAGGAAAATGCTGGTGCCCGAGCTTTATTCATGTTGTCTCTATCGTCATACACTCTGACAAAATAGTCCCTGAAAAATACAAAAATATCCTTTATCTTAGTACATAAAGACTTACACTTTCACATGGGATGAATAATATTGGAGGAATTACAGCCAATGTAAACATAAACACAAATGAAATGCACAGTTTATATTTTAACAGGACCTATTTCTGCACACAACGACCTCTTGAACAAGAGGTCACCGGTCTCCCTCCTTTAACAATCTTAAGTCCTACCCCGAAGTATATAGGCGTTTTGTGCGTGACGTCACCAGAAGCTTGACACCGAGGCATTGTAAAATCACATATTGGGAAAACTAAAAACAACGCTGCCGAAAAATCATACCGCATTACTCCACCCACTTATTCAGCTGAAGAAAACAATGTTTATGGGTTAAGTCCTTCAATTCAGAATAGTTTTTGCATTTAATTGTCTTCGTTCGATGTTCACTAATGTACTGTATATCTATCTATCTATCTATCTATCTATCTATCTATCTATCTATCTATCTATCTATCTATCTATCTATCTATCTATCTATCTATCTATCTATCTATCTATCTATCTATCTATCTATCTATCTATCTATCTATCTATCTATCTATCTATCTATCTATCTATCTATCTATCTATCTATCTATATATCTATCTATCTTTCTATCTATCTATCTATCTATCTATCTATCTATCTATCTATCTATCTATCTATCTATCTATCTATCTATCTATCTATCTATCTATCTATCTATCTATCTATCTATCTATCTATCTATCTATCTATCCATCCATCCATCCATCCATCCATCCATCCATCCATCCATCCATCCATCCATCCATCCATCCATCCATCCATCCATCCATCCATCCATCCATCCATCCATCCATCCATCCATCCATCCATCCATCCATCCATCCATCCATCCATCCATCCATCCATCCATCCATCCATCCATCCATCCATCCATCCATCATTCCATCCATCCATCCATATATCCATCCATCCATCCATCCATCTATCCATCTATCTATCTATCAATCAACTGTTTACTTGAATTAGTGTATATACATAAGAGTTTCAGTATAGAGCAGTCACTAATGACACAATAAAATTTTCGCGAGAACTAGAACGGAAGTGCTGCTATGATGTCACCAAAAACCTCCAACATAAAAGAGCTATAAAATGGCGGCTCCTATAATATTTCGGAAACGCTTGAAATCATGATATTTAATATCGTTTTTCTCATTTGATAAATTTCGGTCATTTAAAATTTGTTTATTTTTGTGTTATTTACATGTCTATTTAACGATAAATAACCATTTATATTCTGACATGCGGTACCCTTTAACGGTGACTTTAATTGCACGTTATCATATCTGCTGTAGCGTATAAATTAATTTTGTTTTAAACAGGAAGTGCAGGTGTGACGTCACGCATGTATCCAATATGGCGACTTCCACCACAAAGTCGATGTGCGAAAATGCCCGCCATTTTTTTTGACGAATCACTACAGTTTAAACAAACTTGGTGGAGGGCCATTCAAGGAACATTTCTGTGAAATTATTTTAAAATCGAGCCAGTAGTTTCTGACATGAAGATTTTTTATGTTTTTACTAATTAAACTTGCCACGCCCCCTGGCGGCAATGTTTTTTGACGAATCAATATTGCTTGAACAAACTTGGAAGAGGGTCACTCAAGGAACATTTCTATCAAGTTATATAAAAAATGGCCCGGTGGTTTCAGAGGAGAAGTTGTTAGAAGCTAAAAGTTAACGACCGACGACAGACGACGGACGACAGACGACGGACACCAGTCGACCACAAAAGTTCACCTGTGAGACTTCGGCTCAGGTGAGCTAAAATATACATTTTTTAAAGAAAAGTATTTCATTAAAAAATAAAACAGACATTTCCTATTTCACAATATATAAGCCATCTTTTTTCATGTCGTTTGCAACTGCTGGGATTCGAACCCAGAATTTCTACGAAAGTGTAGATGTGTTTGCCATTCACACTACAGAAGCATATCATGTTGTATTAAGATGATGGACTCAAATATTTACCAAATCAATTGATACGTGTAGTATAATATCAAATTTTGTGAAATTAAAAATCAGGTCGACTCCTTCTTTTTTATGGGGGAAAACGCTTCAACACTCTGGAAGCTAGTCTTTAATCAAAATATACATGTAATAATTTCAAGTCTGGTAGAAAAATCAAAAGCATAGCTGTGTGTTTTATGGTATTTTTCACATAAATATATGTACTTTATAAAATGGTTAAATTTGGATTTCTCGGTCCCAAATAAATGCACCCCTTTGTAAAATGAATCACACCTTGGGAGTTTATTCACGTTGTACGTTAAGTCAATAATGTGTATGACTCTCAATTTAAGGGTGGTGATTTCCAATTGATGGTATTTGCGCGTAAAATTTTAAATAAGTCAAATAAGGGCAATAATTTGCATTTTATTCATGCGAGAGTTATCTAACTTATACATTATAGTATGTTTAGTGATTGGGAAGTCTTGTGTTAAGTTTAAATCAAATCAAATACGTTGAGTGGTTGATGAAGTTTGGACTAGATGGTACTTGCAATCAAAACTTTAACAAGACTTTTTAAGTCAAACAAGGGCAATAATTTGCATTATATTAATGCAAGAGTTATCGAACTTAGTTATTGTAGTATGTTTGATAACTGGTGAGTGTTGTGTTAGGTTTCAAGTCGATACATGCAATGGTTATAGAGATTGGGACTTGCACACAAAACTTCAACCAAGGTGAGACGCTGACGTCCGGGTGAGCAGAATAGCTCTCTTTATTCTTCGAACAGTCGGGCTAAAATACAATTTGAAAACTGTTTATGGTAACAAAGACAACTCCGTCAGAATTTACTATGTATTAACTAAAACACTAATGAAAACAAAGCAAAAGGCCAACTAACAATAAATGTATGTTATAAGTACTGTTCTCTGATTGAAATAATTACATCATGATATGACCAACAGGGAGGTTACTGACTTTTATTTATATAATTATATGAGTACATACAGTTGGAAACCGTAATTTATAAAGTGTTTTTAAACAAGAGGCCCATGGACCTTAACAGTCATCTGGTTATCCAACAAACATTCACATAAATCTATTCAGTCGTAAGAAATAACTTTTTGTCAATTTCTCTTATATAGATATGGTAAAGTAGGCCTCACTCCAAGGTCAAAACCGTGTGACCATTGGACATGCAATTCGCAATTTTTATAAATGACCCATATATGTCCATAACCATGCTCACTATTTGTTTCCCAGTGCTTCTTCTATATTGAGAAAAAGATTTTCAAAGTTAACCTTACTTTGACCATTTTCACAATTTTGATTCACCTTTGTGTACCAAAGCTGCATACAATATATCATTACAATTACGGTTACGGTTTTTGAGGATTTATCGAAAAAATCAATTGTTTACGGACGCATAATGATGGACAAAATGTCCATTGAGACAAAGTCTCAGGTCACCTAAAAAGACCGACTGAGATTAAAGTTGAGGGCATAATGGTAGATTGAATGCAATTAAAGGTTCCTCTGTGGCCGAGTGGTCTAAAGCGCCATCTCAAGAGCACTTCTCAACGCTAAGGTCTTAGGTTCGAATCCCGCTCCAAAAACTGTATGTGAGAAAGTTTCCAGTTACTTGCGAAAGGACAGTAGTTGTACTCAATCTGAGGTCTTCCTCAACCAGCAAAACTGGATAAGCCATATATAATCTGAAATGTGTTGAAAATGGCGTTAAAGCTAATTAAAAAAATAATACATTTAAATCACTGTTCTCACTAATTAAAGTTTTATAACTATTATATTAACTACCATATGCCGCACATGTGTATCAATACAAATGTTTGTTATCATCAAGATTGATCAAGCTATTTTGCCATATCTGGCCAGGTCATCCTTAAAAAAATGTTTGATTGCTGTGTCTCGACTCAGTAATTTAAAGAAAATGGACAAATATCATGAAAAAATAAAATATTAATGCTTTGAAAAGCAATAAAAAGATTAAGTAACGCAATTTTTAGCGAGTATGTAGAATCATAGCAAACTCATGCCCCACTTGTTTTATTTTGATACCGGGGTGCAACACTCCATTACTGAGAGCACATCTGTGCTAAAAATCACGTACCTGTCACATGTGAAGTTGTTGGTTCAAGTCAAGCTATATACATACAATGTATTAGAGTTAACCAATTTCTCCTAAGAGGTTCTATTCTGACTTATGTTACTTTTTTGAATATACAGGAGACCTTCCGATACATTTTTAAGTTCATGCTCATTATTTCAGAGAGTACAGTTTGCATTGCCACTAAAAGGCACTGTTTACCCATTATCAACTTCCACATGCACACTTCCCCTCCCCCCATGCCATTAACCATTGCCCGGGCTGTTATCAAAATTAGGATTCTTGGTAGTGATAATGCCCTGCCTAAATGAATTCTGAGCAGTGATAACACCCTGCCCATCGGAATTATGCAAGGAATGTGAATATGAGCCCTATGTAACAGTGATAATAGACAAAATTTAGTATAAATATACTATATTTAGTACCATGCATAAATAAATAGTGTTGTTAAAATACCAACCCTTACAGTGCTGTAAATACCTATAGCAGGATTTTCTGGACAAGCAGAAAATTGTTCAAGTCACTGGCCAAGTAGAAATTTGTACAAGTCACCCTCTACACAAGTTTAATCTCCGAAATAACTTTAATTGGCGCACATGCACATGGAGATTAATTACCACTGACCAGTCAATCACTACTCTGGATCTATTATCATTCATTTATCTACAGGCGGTATTCAATAAGATGTCCAAAAATACATAGTTGTTTTGATGGCAGCATAACCAGTATAAGCTTGTTAGCCCCATTAGCTCAGTCGGTAAATCACAAAACCTCTAGCATCGATGTTGTGGGTTAGATCCCCGAAAATGGCCAATTAAAAACAGTCGTTCCGATGGGACTTTAAATCGAGGACCCGGTGGCGGTGCTATACACTGAGCATACTGAAGAACCAGAAGAAACATACAATGGGTTTCAATCTGTATCCTGCACTATTGACCTGGAACCTTAAAAGATCAGCACTCTTCTCGGGTAATCGCCAATATGGGATGTTTATGTCCGTAAATGTCGAAAGTAATCTAATTCAAGTCATGATTGAAAATACGTTACGGCACCATACAATTGTAAACATCAAACCATTGTCATTTATATTCTGCTCTCGCAAGATGGACATGGTTATTTTGAGAGCCATTTCCAGGACAAAAATGATACGATACTACGCAACAATTATCTATACACGTATCCCTTGTATACCTAATACCGCGATTAACCTATTACCGCGAATGCCAGTGAAATAACAGTCTGGGAAGACATGCCCGAAGCTCCAACTTCCGTTAACGTCAGCATTTGTTTGCATTTCGTATCGGTTACTGTATTTTTACTCAGCACACTTAAGTAACCTTATTACTGTTTAATATTGATGCCACTATTTGCAAGGTTGAACTTTTTTAGACTTGCGGTATTACGTATGACCAGTATATATTTACCTTTGATAACACCAGTGAACTGTTGAAAACGCACAAAATATATAAACAGCAATCGGAATACTTCTTATTTTATTCGCAATTACTTTGACCGAAACCTTGCGAAACATATTTACTGCAGAGCAATGACTTTGTCGTCTGGTTTGGTATTTTAATCATAAACTAAAGCTAAGAACTTTAGTTATCATAAAAGTTTAATTATTTTTATATTATTATTACAGTATTTTATTTGAGACAAGATTTGTTTTAGCTTTATTTTATTTGGAATAATAGTCACGAGGTAAAGTACGGGTTAAAGGTCGTGTTTTTTTTTTAAATGCACAACTTCTCAGTTCTAGACGTCGCTCCAGTGATACCGTAACGGGTTCGTAAACAAACTCGCCCTTCAGGTGATTTCGGTTTCGACCCCTATGAATTAAGGTATTGCAACTCTTGGGGTCGAACTTAAATTTCATAAGTATAGTATACAAACAAATAATAAATAGACTTTATTGTACGTGCAATATATGTTTAGGATAACGTTGCAGCTGTTTTGATTATATATTTAATATGTACTATGCTTATCATAAATAATTTTTTTACTATATGATTGAAACTTTATTAAAGGAACTATATCTCTAATTCATTGATTTAAAGATTGAACATTTTCTAACAAAACATTCATCTTTAGATAATCTTGTGGATCTTTTAAAAAATATAATTGCCTGTTTTCATATGTATACCATCTTGAATATTAAACTGTCTTTGATATAAATACAAATGTCTACCATATAGGAGAGTGAGCTGTACAATATTATATCACAGTTAAAACTTCTAAGTAAAAGACTAGTCCAAATAAAAGAGTATCCTGTCGTATGTGTTTTGTTTCACCTATACAACAAACATCGGTTTGTAAAAGTAACCCCCACTTAATCACTTTCCTTTAGTATGCTCATTTATACATATTTAATGTTGCGAGATACATCTGACACAAACTTTATCATTTCATTTCTACTTTACAATATTTGTCCAAATTTCATTACTCCAAGTGCTTTGGATTTCTTTACTAAGGCAAACTCTTACAGCACATTCAAAACGTCGAGTGTTCTTATGAGCTGCAATATTAAATATACCACTTTTGGTTCTCATTGTCTGAAGTGTTAGCCTGAAACTGTAACACGATCACCATTGGTCTGCCTCAACTTCATGGAACCCACGACATGCATTTAGGAACTAACGTATCTCGATTCACATCTGTAAAAGCACGGGATTTCCTGTCTGTCCCAACATTCATTGCACTTTAGTGTCTTTACAATACTGTGACATAATTTAACTTCCACTGAAGCAATCGACCAATCAACATACGCGTATGTGACTACTATGTAACGGTTCCTGGCTGGGAAAGCTAGTATCGTTTTGTACAGTCTATGACTTTATATATCGTTTTCATGAAAACTAATGCTTCATAACCAGTATATTTGCAAGCAGCACAGTTAAATATTGACAAGTATAAAGTTTTATATATTACTTCTAGTAACTGGCAATCGATACAATTGACTTTATCTTCTGTCTCACATCAAAGTATTTCTTTCTGCGTTTGTTGTTTTTAATGCTTACATTTTACCACATTTAGATTACTGTTCTGTTATTTGGGGTAATTGTAATGTTTCACTTGTTAGTAAAATTGTAAGGTTCCAAAAGAGAGCTGCTGGACTTAATATCGATAAAAAATACGATACTCCTTCTACTGAATTATTTAAAGAGCTTAAGTGGATGCCGTTTCCTGAAAGAGTTAAAAATCAAAACTCAGTACTCATGTATAAATCATTAAATGACCAGACTCCTGCATATCTAAAATATTTATTTACTCTAACAGCTAATGTTCATACATACATACATACATACATACATACATACATACATACATACATACATACATACATACATACATACATACATACATACATACATACATACATACATACATACATACATACATACATACATACATACATACATACATACATACATACATACATACATACATACATACATACATACATACATACATACATACATACATACATACATACATACATACATACATACATACATACATACATACATACATACATACTACGGTCATCCTCTTAACTACAGTTGTATTCTCCTAAGCCTAATTCTGAAATGTTTCGAAATTCATTTGCTTGTTCAGGCTTTTGTTTATGGAACTCTATTCCGTCTTATAAAATTAAATGCAAATTATATTAATCAGTTCAAAGCTTTATATTTACGATTCATAGCTACTCTAATATATCAGAAAGCTCTCTTCAAAATTGACACACACACACACACACACACACACACACACCGACACACACACACACACACACACACACACACACACACACACACACACACACACATAGATAAAGGGAGATAATTACATTCACAGCGACGGAATTTACGATTTTTTTGGATCTTTTCAGTTGCCCATTCTTAGTGCATGATATATATATGGAGATAGTAATTTGTGAATAACCAAGACATAAATAAATATGTCCTTTATATAGCACATGAGTAGTCATGAATCCTTAACTGGATCCTACTCATATCAAGCTATCAGTTCATGTATTTAATTTGTCCACCCTGTCCAGATGTGTTGCATGCAATTCCATAGTATATAAGTCATGGTCGACACCAAATTTATTGGTTTGGCAGAGGTCTTGATATTGTATCTTTGAAGTGTGTGTGTGTTTGGGGGAGTGTGGGGGGGGGGGGGGGGGGGAGGGTGACAACCAATGTAACTCACATATAGACATGAATGTTAACTTTATTAATTTAACAATAGATATTATTCACATTTTAAAGTGTAAGTGAATCATATTTAATGAAAACAATAGACACAAGTTTTATTTCAAATATTAGATATAAAAGAAACATTTAAGACCTAAACAAACTATACAATAGTTAAACAATAACATAATTGCATAATAACTGTTAACATTTATAACGGAAGCAACCAACTTGATTTTTATTCCTTGTGGAACGCGAGGTCCAGTGGTAGAACATCGAACCCATGATCGGAGAGCCGTGGGTTCGACTCCCCGCGACGGCTATTTGTAGTGTCCTTGAGTAAGACACTTTTTTCCGCATATGCTAAGTACTGGTTCAAACAACGAAGACTTCGAGCTTGATTTCTCTAAGTTGTAAGAACTTGTTTCACAATCGAAATAAAATAAATAAGTTTAAACTAAACTTGCCAAATAGTTACATATTAGCAGCAAAAAGCTAAAAATATTTCAAATGTTTGCTATTGTCCAGTAAAAATTACATTAGCGTTAGTGTTTAACCTCATTTGACAACCATTGAAATCTCTTCAATTTTAACAATTATGTCGCTCTTTTTTGTTAAAGCAGCATACTAGACAATTTAATTATTAAGTTCCTTCTGACTTCTTAAGAAGTTTGTCATCACTGCGCACGCATAAATGACTTTGCACATACTCCGCCCTTGATTTAATTCTGAAAGAGTTATGTACAAATAACAAAGCCGCGCAAGCCATGCTTAGAAACGGCCTTACAAAACATCAACTTTCAAACGTCAATCATCTCAGCTTTCACCGTAGCTCCCTACCGGAGTCCGTCAAATAACGTCAAACTGTCAGTCAAATGACGTTTAACACTAAGCCAGTTAGTGGTCAATTAGTAAAAAATAAAAAATTAATTGTTAAATTTTACTTAATGAACACTTACTATTACTTAAATGTTAACTGGTCTTAAGGCAACAACAATTGCGATGTGCCAAAGTAAGAAATACGTCGCAAACACGCCTACCGTCGACACCTGCATACTTTAGCAAATCACATAACAAAACGCAATTATCAATAGCACTGCTAAATAGTAAGTGTTCTTTAATCCCTTTAGGCAATCTAAGTTAAAGATTATTTGCAAGTTTTGAAACATAATTTAGAAAAACACTGTTTCATATCAGCTCTGAATTTCGATCCGCTCAAAACATAAAGATAAAAGTTCAGTACGGCATTTAAGTTCTGGATAATATCGAAAATTATAATTACATTGTGTACTATGGGGCTAAGTTTGAATTGATAAAAAGCATACATAGCCCAAACTGTATTATAAGGTCCTAAGGTAATCATGAAAGCAATATTCACAACTACTAAAGTCACAGTCATTCCTAATTCGGGCCTTTTCTTTCTTTTTGCTATTTGTTTTTTCTTTTGTGAGTGCACAACGATGTAGATAATTATAATATTTCCACATATGATAAGTACACATGGTATAGCAAACACAATAAAAAAGTTGACCCATGGCAGAATTTCCCAACGGAACATGTTGTATTTTTCATGTAAAGTAAGGAAATTTGTCTGCCCAAATCCAACTAATAAATAATGGGAATTGAGTAGAAAAATTATTAAACATATTAGCAAACAAACAACCTTTGATATTTTTACACTGCATATAGCACTGACTCTGTGCGGATATGCTACACTGACGACTCTGTCAAAGGTCACAGCAACAAGTATCCATGAAGATATGTATTTACTTGAAAATGTAATGAAAGTTAAGGAGTACTCCATTGCGATAAAAAGATAACGACTATACGTGTCCCATTCAAGCCAAGAAGTTGATGTGACAGATGCAAGCAATAGAATATCAGATACTGCCAATGTTGTTAAATAAACCGCCGTAGAAGAATATTTCCTTTTATGTGAACACCTAAATATTATGATTGTCAACACGTTTCCAAATAGACCGAATACCACCATGACCAAAAACACCCATTTCCGTGCGTTACGTATTAAGTGCATGTCATTCTCCACGTTCATTGTTCCATTTTGAATATAAGATACGTTATCGTGTGATGATTCGTTGGTTATTTTAATGTTTAGTTTAGCACTGGAAGCACTGAGGTTATAAGAAGTGACGTTAGCGTATGATATATTACCTGTTCCTGCCATAATTGTGAAGTATAAAGAGTTAAATATTACTGACGACAGTATGTATTGTAGATATCGACGTTATGTATGGTAGATATCGACGGTATGTATATTAGATATCGACGTTATGTATTGTAGATATCGACGTTATGTATGGTAGATATCGACATTATGTATTGTAGATATAGGCGTTATGTATGGTAGATATCGACGTTATGTATTGTAGATATCGACGGTATGTATTGTAGATATCGACGTTATGTAAAGTAGATATCGACGTTATGTATAGTAGAAATCGACGGTATGCATATTAGATATCGACGTTATGTAAAGTTGATATCGACGTTATGTATTATAGATATCGACGGTATGTATTGTAGATATCGACGTTATGTAAAGTAGATATCAACGTTATGTTTTGTAGATATCGACGTTATGTAAAGTAGATATCGACGTTATGTACAGTAGATATCGACGGTATGTATTGTAGATATTGACAGTATATATTGTACATGTAAATATCGACGTTATTTATATCAACGTTCCAGATAGAAGATATCAACTTTGCAGATAGAAGGTATCAACATTAGCAGTTTTCTCAATGATTTCGCCCTTGTGTTTAGTAGATATCGACTTTACAAGTAGTAGATAGCAACGTCACAAAAAGTAGGTATCGCCGTTATGTATAGTAGATATCAATGTTAAAGATAGTAAATGTCAACGTTACAGATAGAATATATTTGAATAATAAATACATTGAGCAGATTTGACATTACAAATAGAACATACAAGTATTGACGTTATGTATGATATATTTTAACGTTACAGATAGAAAATATCAACTATCAGATCGTTACAGATAGTAGATATCGACGTTACAAAAAGTAGATACCGACGTTACAAAAAGTAGATATCGACGTTATGTACATTAAATATCATCGTTACAAAATGTAGATATCGATGTTAAAATAGATGATATCGACGTTTTTATATAGTAAGTATCAATGTTACAGCTAGTAGATATCAAATTCATGTATAGTAGACATCGACGTAAAAAAGTAGATATCGACGTTACAAAAAGTAGATATCGATGTTACAATAGATGATATCGACGATTTTATATAGTACGTATCAATGTTACAGATAGTAGATATCAAATTTATGTATAGTAGACATCGATGTAAAAAAAGTAGATATCGACGTTACAGAAAGTAGATATCGATGTTACAAAAGATGATATCGACGATTTTATATTGTAAATCGAAGTTATATATAGTGATATCGACGTTACAAATACTAGATATCGATATTATGTAAAGCATATATCGACGTTGTGTAAAGTAGATATCGACGTTATGTATAGTGGAAATTGACGTTATGTATAGCAGATATCGACGTGATGTATAGAATATATCGAAGTTATAAACAGTAGATGTCAACGTTATGTAAAGCAGATATCGATGTTATATACAGTAGATATCGACTTTACAAATAGTAGATATTGACGTTATGTATTGCAGATATCGACGTTACAAATAGTAAATATCGACGTTATGTAGAGCAGATATCGACGTTACAAAAAGTAGGTATCGACGTTATACATAGTAGATATCTACGTTACAAAGAGTAGATATCGACGTTATGTATAGTAGATATCTACGTAACAAATTGCAGACACAGATTGTAGATATCGACGTATTGAAAGGTAAAAATCGGCGTTACAAAAAGTAGATATCGACGTGATGTATAGTAGATTTCGACTTTACAAGTAGCAGATATCGATATTACAAATAATCGAAAGTATCGGTGGTGCTATTTAAATGGCACAATATCAGTTGGAAGTTAATGGAAATAAAACTGCACTGAGGTTAAGAAATAGTACAATAATATTTTGTCCAACGCTACCATGCTTCCATCTGTGAATATATAGTTAAATAAACATACACATGTATCAATGTTTGTAGGCCGTAACAGATAAAATGGTGTCCGCAGTTTGTTAAGTGTTCTGTAGTCAACTTTTCCTCATCACTGAAGTCGTAGTTCAGTTATCGAAACAACTTTGTTATTACAAGGTATTCAGTTATTTATTCAAAATGAACTGTTAGGAAATATGGTTATGTATAATAACGTGTATTTGTCACAAAACTGTCGATGTTATTCTGTATGGATATCGATTTCCGTGAGTCCGTCCATGTGAAACAGAGCTTACTTAAGCGAATTTATCCAAATGAAATTCATGTTACTACATCAGTTCCCAGTGTCGAATATTTATAATAGAAATGTTATCCAGATACTCATATTATCAATGAAAAACAGAAGTTAGGTTAGGAATTATCAGACGACAGTTGTATGTGTTTCATCGCCTGCAGATTGAGTACAGACTTGTTCCAAGAACCTGAAATAGTGTATTGTCCCATTATTAGTTAAAATTAAATGCTATAAATACAGTTAAAACCAAGACAAAACCTTAAACTTAACATTGATAATTCCAAAAAGGAATTCAAATATAGACCAATGGTTAAATAGTCATTGGACATTTAATTGGACTATTTCTTGCTTTCCAGGATAGGAACTGTCAATACATAATATCAAAATATTAATGTAATGGTTTTGCTATGTATACTACTGATATAAAACAATTTATAATGGGTTAAAGGTTTGGACAGAAAAAAGCATGTGTTTGGTGGGAACGAGGCCCTACCGAGTTACAGTGAAATCGGTTATCCAAAAAGATGGTATTTTCTATCCAATGCGACAAAAACATATATGATCAGCTAGAGGTAATGACCTAGTATTATCAAATTGAAGTCTAATTGGACTGTTATCTTTTTTAGTAGGAAATAATTGTTCATACATGCAAATAGCAACACGTTGTTCCTAACACTATCAAATGGATCAGATATTATATTAACATGCTATGATATACATATTTATATCAACCAGTACAGGTCAGCCAATGGTTATATAGACACGTATTGCAAATGATTTCGAATCTGATAAGATCAATTATTTGTATGTTATACATACAACTTATCAATTTACTTTTTTTATAATATGAAGTTATCACAATGGTATTATAAATATTAAATACCATTATTATAAAATTAAAAAATAGAAGAAATATTTAACGAATATACTCACCTGTACTTTACACTTCTGAACGACTATTGTAGGTACAATATCCGATTAACACACCGTTATTTGTTGTTTTTTTTTGGTTTTCTTTAACAAAATGTTACATTAACCAGACAGATTCTTTAACACTAACGTCTATTAACTGTTTAGCAGCCTGTTTCTCTTTAAGGATATAATTCAACTTTATTTCAGATACTGTTAATAACACAGTAAATTCACCAACGTTCACAATATTTATACAACTACGTTCTGTTCCTAAATGTTATATTTTTTGCCACAGTCTGCGATATGTCACAATTAATTGATTTCATGTCTAATTCCCACTAAATAGTCGGTCCAATTAGCTGCAGTCTTTATCAAATTAATATCATAATGTTTCTAACCAATGAAAAGGGTAAATGTTATAACTAACGCGCGAGACTCATGGGGACGAATGTCGCATTGAATGTTGTAGATCAAATATGATACATTTACACCATATTCTATATATCTTACCGTGGTATTATTGTAAATTTATTTTAAGTTCAGAACAAACATAGTTGTTCAGTATGGATATCGATTACAGTTCGTCCGTCCTTGTGCAACAGAACTAACTTAAGCGAATGTATCCAAAGAAATGCATGTAACTACAACAGTTCACAATGCCAAATGTTTATAATACAAATATCACCCAGATGCGTATACTGCCAATGGAAAACAAGATTATAAAGAAAACTCAGTTATATTTACTTTTGGCGTATTACAATTTATAATAGGTTGAAGGTTCCATGCGAAACAGAGCTTACTTAAGCGAATTTATCCAAATGAAGTACATGTAACTACATCAGCTCACAGTGCCAAAAAGCCCTAAATTATATATTCTATTGGCGTAAAACAATTTATATTTGGTTTAAGGCTCGTATACGGTGGTATTATTATAAATTTATTTTAAGTTCAGACCAAACATAGTTGTTCAGTAATCAATATCACAACCGGCGATACAGAGGCTTTTTATAATGGTATTAAACCTGGACCTGGTTTCACTAAACATCTCAAGCTGAGATTTTCCTCAACTAAAAAAGTTCAACTTCTCTAAATAATTACTTGATCTCATTGCACATTAAATGACCATGAATCATTGAAGAACAAACAATCTATGTGAAGACTAACAGGTAAACTGATTATTGTAAATAAAGTTTTGAATAAAATAAAGATTTGAGTTGACGATAAATCTCAGGTTGAGATGTTTAATGAAATTTGAGCCTTGTCATTTGCAGAAAGTCATGTTTAGTCTAAGAATTCTTTATATTTTTTGTATATTTAACAAATCAAATATTTATTTTATTTCAATTCCATTTAATAAACAAGATGAGCAAACAATGAATGCAGCAGTTTTAATATCATTGAGAGGACGTTTACTCCGTCAATTGCAGTGGGATTTGACTGCCTTTTATAGAAAGCTCAGATTGTGTTGTTTATGTATTACCCACGAACAATGTGCTAAAATATAGAAGGATAGTATATATATATATATAAAACAAAAATAATTAATTGCTTTTATTGTGCATGTTCATCAGTGGTTATATCAAATACAGCACTTTCAGCACATCCAGTCCAGCAGCAATGCCTTAGTCAGTATTCTTATCAGGAGATGCATTGATGATCAATGCAATAAACTATAGCAATGCTTATGTTATATACTTGACCTGACGCGGGCTGTCAATGGACCCTCAGTGATAGAATACAAGTAGTCTTAGGCTTATGTTATATACTTGACCTGACGCCCTCAGTGATAGAATACTACTAGTCTTAGGCTTATGTTATATACTTGATCTGACGCGGGCTGTCAATGGACCCTCAGTGATAGAATACTAGTTTTCTTAGGCTTATGTTATATACTTGACCTGACGCGGGCTGTCAATGGGCCCTCAGTGATAGAATACAAGTAGTCTTAGGCTTATGTTATATACTTGACTTGACGCGGGCAGTCAATGGGCCCTCAGTGATAGAATACAAGTAGTCTTAGGCTTATGTTATATACTTGACTTGACGCGGGCAGTCAATGGGCCCTCAGTGATAGAATACTAGTAGTCTTAGGCTTATGTTATATACTTGACTTGACGCGGGCTGTCAATGGGCCCTCAGTGATAGAATACAAGTAGTCTGAGGCTTATGTTATATACTTGACTTGATGCGGGCAGTCAATGGGCCCTCAGTGATAGAATACAAGTAGTCTTAGGCTTATGTTATATACTTGACCTGACGCGGGCTGTCAATGGGCCCTCAGTGATAGAATACTAGTAGTCTTAGGCTTATGTTATATACTTGACCTGACGCGGGCTGTCAAACGGCCCTCAGTGATAGAATACAAGTAGTCTTAAGCTTATGTTATATACTTGACTTGACGCGGGCTGTCAATGGGCCCTCAGTGATAGAATAAAAGTAGTCTTAAGCTTATGTTATATACTTGACTTGACGCGGGCTGTCAATGGGCTCTCAGTGATAGAATACTAGTAGTCTTAGGCTTATGTTATATACTTGACTTGACGCGGGCTGTCAATGGGCTCTCAGTGATAGAATACTAGTAGTATTAGGCTTATGTTATATACTTGACCTGACGCGGGCTGTCAATGGGCCCTCAGTGATAGAATACAAGTAGTCTTAGGCTTATGTTATATACTTGACCTGACGCGGGCTGTCAATGGGCCCTCAGTGATAGAATACAAGTAGTCTTAGGCTTATGTTATATACTTGACCTGACGCGGGCTGTCAATGGGCCCTCAGTAATATAATACTAGAAGTATTAGGCTTATGTTATATACTGGACCTGCCGTGGGCTGTCAATGGGCCCTCAATGATAGAATACTAGTAGTCTTAGGCTTATGTTATATACTTGACCTGACGCGGGCTGTCAATGGGCCCTCAGTGATAGAATACAAGTTGTCTTAGGCTTATGTTATATACCTGACTTGATGCGGGTTGTCAATGGCCCCTCAGTGATTGAATACTAGTAGTCTTAGGCTTATGTTATATACTTGATCTGACGCAGGCTGTCAATGGCCCCTCAGTGATAGAATACTAGTAGACTTAGGCTTATGTTATATACTTGATCTGACGCGGGCTGTCAATGGCCCCTCAGTGATAGAATACTAGTAGACTTAGGCTTATGTTATATACTTGATCTGACGCGGGCTGTCAATGGCCCCTCAGTGATAAAATACTAGTAGTCTTAGGCTTATGTTATATACTTGACCTGACGCGGGCTGTCAATGGGCCCTCAGTGATAGAATACTAGTAGTCTTAGGCTTATGTTATATACTTGACCTGACGCGGGCTGTCAATGGGCCCTCAGTGATAGAATACTAGTAGTCTTAGGCTTATGTTATATACTTGACCTGACGCGGGCTGTCAAACGGCCCTCAGTGATAGAATACAAGTAGTCTTAAGCTTATGTTATATACTTGACTTGACGCGGGCTGTCAATGGGCCCTCAGTGATAGAATAAAAGTAGTCTTGAGCTTATGTTATATACTTGACTTGACGCGGGCTGTCAATGGGCTCTCAGTGATAGAATACTAGTAGTCTTAGGCTTATGTTATATACTTGACTTGACGCGGGCTGTCAATGGGCTCTCAGTGATAGAATACTAGTAGTCTTAGGCTTATGTTATATACTTGACCTGACGCGGGCTGTCAATGGGCCCTCAGTGATAGAATACAAGTAGTCTTAGGCTTATGTTATATACTTGACCTGACGCGGGCTGTCAATGGGCCCTCAGTAATATAATACTAGAAGTATTAGGCTTATGTTATATACTGGACCTGCCGTGGGCTGTCAATGGGCCCTCAATGATAGAATACTAGTAGTCTTAGGCTTATGTTATATACTTGACCTGACGCGGGCTGTCAATGGGCCCTCAGTGATAGAATACAAGTTGTCTTAGGCTTATGTTATATACCTGACTTGATGCGAATTGTCAATGGCCCCTCAGTGATTGAATACTAGTAGTCTTAGGCTTATGTTATATACTTGATCTGACGCAGGCTGTCAATGGCCCCTCAGTGATAGAATACTAGTAGACTTAGGCTTATGTTATATACTTGATCTGACGCGGGCTGTCAATGGCCCCTCAGTGATAAAATACTAGTAGTCTTAGGCTTATGTTATATACTTGACCTGACGCCCTCAGTAATAGAATACTAGTAGTCTTAGGCTTATGTTATATACTTGACCTGACGCCCTCAGTGATAGAATACTACTAGTCTCAGGCTTATGTTATATACTTGACCTGACGCGGGCTGTCAATGGCCCCTCAGTGATAGAATACTACTAGTCTTAGGCTTATGTTATATAATTGACCTGACGCCCTCAGTGATAGAATACTAGTAGTCTTAGGCTTATGTTATATACTTGACCTGACGCCCTCAGTGATAGAATACTACTAGTCTTAGGCTTATGTTATATACTTGACCTGACGCCCTCAGTGATAGAATACTAGTAGTCTTAGGCTTATGTTATATACTTGACCTGTCGCAAACTGTCAATTGGTCCTCAGTGATAGAATACAAGTAGGCTTAGGCTTATGTTATATACTTGATCTGATGCAAGCTATCAATGGCCCCTCAGTGATAGAATACTAGTGGACTTAGGCTTGTGTTATATACTTGACCTGAAGCCCTCAGTGATAGAATACTACTAGTCTTAGGCTTATGTTATATACTTGACTTGACGCAGGCTCTCAATGGGCCCTCAGTGATAGAATACAAGTAGTCTTAGGCTTATGTTATATATTTGACTTGACGCGGGCAGTCAATGGGCCCTCAGTGATAGAATACTAGTAGTCTTAGGCTTATTTTATATACCTAACCTGCCGCGTGCTGTCAATGGGTACTCAGTGATAGAATACAAGTAGTCTTAGGCTTATGTTATATACTTGACCTGACGCACGCTGTCAATGGGCCCTCAGTGATAGAATACAAGTAGGCTTAGGCTTATGTTATATAGTAGACATGACGCGGGCTGTCAATGGGCCCTCAGTGATAGAACACTATTTGTCTTAGGCTTATGTTATATACTTGACCTGACGCGGGCTGTCAATGGGCCCTCAGTGATAGAATACTAGTAGTCTTAGGCTTATTTTATATACCTAACCTGCTGCGGGCTGTCAATGGGTACTCAGTGATAGAATACAAGTAGTCTTAAGCTTATGTTATATATTTGACCTGACGCGGGCTGTCAATGGGCCCTCAGTGATAGAATACAAGTAGGCTTAGGCTAATGTTATATACTTGACCTGACGCGGGCTGTCAATGGGCCCTCAGTGATAGAATACTAGTAGTCTTAGCCTTATGTTATATACTGGACCTGACGCAGGCTGTAAATTGGCCCTCAGTGATAGAATACAAGTAGTCTTAGGCTTATGTTATATACTTGACCTGACGCAGGCTGTAAATGGGCCCTCAGTGATAGAACACTACTAGTCTGATGCTTATGTTATATACTTTACCTGACGCGGGCTGACAATGGGCCATCAGTAATAGAATACTAGAAGTCTTAGGCTTATGTTATATACTTCACCTGACGCGGGCTGACAATGGGCCATCAGTAATAGAATACTAGAAGTCTTAGGCTTATGTTATATACTTGACCTGACGCGGGCTGTCAATGGGCCATCAGTGATAGAATACAAGTAGTCTTAGGCTTATTTTATATACTTGACCTGACGCGGGCTGTCAAGTACTATTTTGGATGGCTGCTTCTGTTACACGGGATATTTGTAGTATTGGAACTGTCAAGTACTATCTTGGATGGTTACTTCTGTTACTCGTGTTATTTTTAGTATTGGCACTGTCAAGTACTATCTTGGATGGCTGCTTCTGTTACACGGGATATTTGTATTATCGGAACTGTCAAGTACTATCTTGGATGGTTACTTCTGTTACGCGTGGTATTTTTAGTATTGGCACTGTCAAATACAATCTTGGATAGCTGTTTCTATTACGCGGTGTAATTTTATTATCGGCACAGTCAAGTACTATCTTGGATGGCTGCTTCTGTTACGCGGTGTATTTTTAGTATCGGAACTGTCAACTACTATTTTGGATGGCTACTTATGTTACGAGGGGGTATTTTAAGTATCGGAACTGTCAAGTGCTATCTTGGATGGCTACTTATGTTATGCGCGGTATTATTAGTATCGGCACTGTCAAGTACTATCTTGGATGGCTGCTTCTGTTATACAGGGTATTTTTAGTATCGGAACTTTCAAGCACTATCTTGGATGGCTGCTTATGTTACGTGGGCGTCTTTTTAGTATCGGAACTGTCAAGTACTATCTTGGATGGTTACTTATGTTACGCAAGGTATTCATAGTTTTGGCACTCTCAAGTACTATCTTGGATGGCTGCTTCTGTTACGTTGGGGTATTTTTAATATCGGAACTGTTAAGTACTATCTTGGATGGCTACTTCTGTTATGCAGGGTATTCATAGTATTGGTACTCGCAAGTATTATCTTGGATGGCTACTTCTCTTACGTGGGTGTATTTTTAGTATCGAAACTGTCAAGTACTATCTTGGATGGGTACTTCTGTTATGCAGGGTATTTATAATATCGGCGCTCGCAAGTACTATCTTGGATGGCTACTTATGTTACGTGGGTGTATTTTTAGTATTGGAACTGTCAAGTAGTAACTTAGATGGCTACTTCTGTTACGCAGGGTATTTATAGTATCGGCACTCGCAAGTACTATCTTGGATGGCTATTTCTGTTACATGGGGGATATTTTTAGTATCGGAACTGTCAAGTACTATTTTGGATGGCTACTTATGTTACGCAGGGTATTTTCAGTATCGGCACTCTCAAGTACTATCTTGGATGGCTACTTCTGTTACGTGGGGTATTTTTAGAATCAGAACTGTCAAGTACTATCTTGGATGGCTACTTCTGTTAGGTTGGGTATTTTTAGTATCCGAACTGTCAAGTACTATCTTGGATAGCTACTTCTGTTATGCGGGGTATTTTAGTGTCGGCACTGTCAAGTACTATCTTGGATGGCTACTTCTGTTAATTGGGGTATTTTCAGTATCAGAACTGTCAAGTACTTTCTTTTATAGCTACTTTGTTACGCTGGGTATTTTTAGTATCGGAACTGTCAAGTAGCTATCGCGGGGTATTTTTAGTATCGGCACTCTCAAGTTCTATCTTGGATGGCTTCTTCTGTTACGCGGGGTATTGTAAGTATCGGAACTGTCAAGTACTATCTTGGATAGCTACTTTTCTTACGTGGGGTAATTTTAGTATCAACACTGTCAAGTGCTTTCTTGAATGGCTGCTTCTGTAAAGTGTGATATTTTAGTATCGGAACTGCGAAGTAGCTATCGCGGGGTATTTTTAGTATCGGAGCTGTCAAGTACTATCTTGGATGGTTACTTCTGTTACGTGGGGTATTTTTAGTATCGGCACTGTTAAGTAATATCTTGGATAGCTATTTCTGTTACGTGGGGTATTATTATTATCGGCACTGTTAAGTAATATATTCGATGGCTACTTCTGTTTCTTGGGGTATTTTTAGTATCGGAACTGTCAAGTATTATCTTTGATGGCTACTTCTGTAACGCGGGGTATTTTAGTGTCTGCACTCTCAAGTACTATCTTGGATGGCTATTTCTGTAACATGGGTTATTTTTAGTATCGGCACTCTCAAGTACTATCTTGGATGGCTACTTCTGTTACATGGGGTATTTTTAGTATCAGAACTGTCAATTACTATCTTGGATGGCTACTTCTGTTACGCGGAGTATTTTTAGTATCGGCACTCTCAAGTACTATCTTGGATGGCTACTTCTGTTACGTGGGGTATTTTAATATCGGCACTGTCCAGTACTATCTTGAATGGCTACTTTTGTTACTAGGGGTATTTTTAGTATCGGAACTGTCAAGTACTATCTTGGATGGCTACTTCTGTTACGTTGGGTATTTTTAGTATCAGAACTGTCAAGTGCTATCTTTTATAGCTACTTTGTTATGCGGGGTATTTTTATTATCGGAATTGTCAAGCAGCTATCGCGGGGTATTTTTAGTATCGGCACTCTCAAGTTCTATCATGGATGGCTACTTCTGTTAAGCGGGGTATTTTTTGTATCGGAACTGTCAAGTACTATCTTAGATAGCTACTTCTCTTACGTGGGGTATTTTTAGTATCAACACTGTCAAGTACTATCTTTGATGGCTACTTCTGTTATGTTAGGTATTTTTAGTATTGGAACTGTCAAGTACTATCTTTTATAGCTACTTTGTTACACGGGGTATTTTTAGTATCGGAACTGTCAAGAAGCTATCATGGGTAACTTTTAGTATCGGCACTCTCAATTTCTATCTTGGATGGCTACTTCTGTTACGCGGGGTATTTTTAGTATCGGAACTGTCAAGTACTATCTTGGATAGCTACTTCTCTTACGTGGGGTATTTTTAGTATCAACACTGTCAAGTATTATCTTGAATGGCTGCTTCTGTAAAGTGTGATATTTTAGTATCGGAACTGTCAAGTAGCTATCGCGGGGTATTTTAAGTATCAGCACTGTTAAGTAATATCTTGGATAGCTATTTCTGTTACGTGGAGTATTATTAGTATCGGCACTGTAAAGTAATATATTCGATGGCTACTTCTGTTTCCTGGGGTATTTTTAGTATCGGAACTGTCAAGTACTATCTTGGATGGCTATTTCTGTTACGTGGGTTATTTGTAGTATCGGCACTGTCAAGTACTATCTTGGATGGCTACTTCTGTTATGCGTTTTTTTTTTATAGTATCTGCACTTTCAAGTACTATCTTGGATGGCTACTTCTGTTACATGGGATATTTTTAGTATCAGAACTGTCAGTTACTATCTTGGATGGCTACTTCTGTTACTCAGGGTATTTTTAGTATCGGCACTGTCAAGTACTATCTTGGATGGCTACTTCTGTTATGCGTTTTTTTTTAGTATATGCACTCTCAAGTGCTATCTTGGATGACTACTTCTGTTACATGGGATATTTTTAGTATCAGAACTGTCAATTACTATCTCGGATGGCTACTTCTGTTACCCGGGGTTCTTTTTAGTATCGGCACTGTCAAGTACTATCTTGGATGGCTACCTGTGTTACATGGTGTATTTTTAGTATCGGCACTGTCAAGTACTATCTTGGATGACTAATTCTGTTACGCGGGGTATTTTTAGTATCGGAACTGTCAATTACTATCTTGGATGGCTACTTCTGTTACGTTGGGTATTTTTAGTATTGGAACTGTCTAGTATTATCTTGGATGGATACTTCTGTTACGTGGAGTATTTTTAGTATCGGCACTCTCAAGTACTATCTTGGATGGCTACTTCTTCTGTTACGCAGGGTATTTTTAGTATCGGAACTGTCAAGTACCATCTTGGATAGCTACTTCTCTTAAGTTGGATATTTTTAGTATCAACACTGTCAAGTACTATCTTGGCACGCTGCTTCTGTAAAGTTGGGTATTTTAGTATCGGAACTGTCAAGTAGCTATCGCGGGGTATTTTTAGTATCGGAGCTGTCAAGTACTATCTTGGGTGGCTACTTCTGTTACGTGGCATATTTTTAGTATCGGCACTTTTAAGTAATATCTTGGATGGCTACTTCTGTTACGTGGCATATTTTTAGTATCGGCACTTTTAAGTAATATCTTGAATGGCTACTTATGTTACGCGTATTTTAGTATCGGCACTGTTAAGTAATATCTTGGATGGCTACTTATTTCACGTAGGGTATTTTTGGTATCGGCACTTTTAAGTAATATCTTGGATGGCTACTTATGTTACGTGGCGTATTTTTAGTATCGGCACTTTTAAGTAATATCTTGGATGGCTTCTTATGTTACGCAGGGTATTTTTAGTATCGGTACTGCTATCAAATACTTACTTGGATGGCTACTTCTGTTACGAGATATTTTTAGTATCGGCACTGTCAAGTACGAGGAAAACACTTTTCCTACAGACGGAAGCCAAACTATTTCTCTACAATATCATGGCATCTACCAAACCAATAGCTTTGGTGTTAGTCATATCTTGGTTTTACATACAACACATCAGGACTTGACGGACTGTTTACATACATGAACTGCTAGATTTATATGAGTAGGATCAAGTTAAGGATTCATGACTACTCACATGCTATATAAAGGACATGTAAAGAAACCCGTTGGATCATGAAGATACAGCACAATCATCTGTATTTATTTCATAACGGGGAGATTATTGAAATCACAACAACGGAATTTCCGATTTTGTGGAGTTTTTTCAGATAAACATTCACACTGTATGATATATAATTGAAGATAATTATTTGTGAATAACCAGACATAAATATTCAGACCATAATAGGGCGAGCGCACCCAGCTACAATACAAGCCATAGACACAATATCAAGGCGCCTACCAACATCTACTGTATGTTTTTAGATATCTAATATAATGCGATGTCCATTCTCTGTAACGTTTGCAAAATGGGGATTATACCGAATTTGAATATTCTCCATCAAATAATACGGATTATAAATGGAAGAAGAGAATGTGCTAATATGTGTTGGTTTATCATTAAATTAACATCATGAAATTCCACTGAGAAACACCATGAGAAAGTTTATGAATATTCTCAATAAAAATAATTCGTTTGACCCAAATGGTCCTTTATGTAATGTGCTGATCAACTGTGCTTACGTACGAACGAAAGTATTCATGCAGTTTTTCAGATATTATCTTTTGATTTCTGGCAAACGCATGAAGTGTTTACTTTACCAAGTCAAAATCTACTAGTAAATTACAACGTCGAGTATGTTTCTGTGTTGTATTTAAGTAAGAGTGAACCTTTTGGTTCTCTTGCCTGGTTGTTTTACCATGAAACTGTTATTAGCTTTACATTGATGTACCTTCAATTCATGGAATTGAACACCTGACATGTCCCGATTTATGTCTGTTACATCCTAATATAAAAACATGGAATTCTCTAACTTCATCGAAACTCAAATGATGAAGACTACTACGATTTGTTTATAAAAGAAATACGTCGTTAACACGCACACCATTGACACGTGCATGTTTTAGCAAATCAAATAACAAAACACAATTATCCATAGTGATCTTCAATCTCTGTTGGTGTGGTATAAGTTATAGAGTGTTTGCAAGTTTTGAAAGATAATCTAGTAAAACACATTTTTAAACCAGCTCAAAATTTGGAACCGCTCAAAATATAAAGATAAAAGTTTAGTACGGCATTTAAAATCTGAAGCACATCTAGAATAAGAATTATTTGACGGAATATGACATTTGATATGATATGATAAAATATGTCAATGACCCAAAGTGTATTTTAAGGCCCTACGGTAATAATAAAGCAACATTTACAACTACTAAAGTTAATGTCATTCCTAATTCGGGCCGATTCTTTCTTTTTGCTAATTTATTGATCTTTATTGAGTACACAACGATGTGGATAATTATAACATTACCACATATCAGAAGTAAACATGGTATAGCGAATATAATAAAAAAGTGTATCCATGGAACAATTTCTAAAATGAACACTCTGTATCCTAGACTGAAATACTTGTTTCTAATATATGCAATTATTCTAAATAATATGAAATGGGTATTAAGTACAGATGTTATTATACAGCTTACCAGAACAATAACCTTTGATAATTTTACACTACATATGAGTTTGACTCTATGCGAATAGGCAACACTGATGATTCTTTCAAAGGTTACAACAACAAGTATCCATGAAGATATCTGTGCACTTGAATATATTATTAAGAGATTAATAGGTCTAACGATGAAAAAGTAGATTTTCTTTCATCAATTAACCGTCTATCATCAATCCAATATAGCGATGCGTTTGATGGCAGTATCAGAATATCAGAGACAACCAATACTATCTAGAAAATCGCCGTAGAAGAATAATTCTTTTGTGAATACCTAACTATTGTAATTGTCAACATATTTCCAAACAAGCCGAGTACAACATTACCAACACCACCCAGTCCATAGCGAGCACGAATGAGTCAACGTCATTCTCTTCGATTAACGTTCCATTTTTCATATATCGTTCCACTGGTACAATAAGGTACCAAATGTAAGTGATATAAGAAGGCACTTGGTAACCTTTTGCACCGATCGGGTGATATAAAGATATATTATCATATGATGAATCATTGGTACTTTTGCTGTCAAATATATCATTAGACTTACTGAGGGTTGTAAGACGTGACGTGACGTGACGTTAGAGTGAAGTATGTTAACGGTTCTGGTCATTATGGTGAAGTATAACGGGTTTAATGTTACAGCTAGTAGATATTAAATATTAACGTTACATAAAGTAGATATCGACGATACAGATAGTAGATATGGACGTACAAATAGGAGTTATCGACTTTACAGATCGTAGACATGGACGTACAAATAGGAGTTATCGGCGTTACAGATAGGAGTACAGTAGATACGACGTTATTTATATTTAAATATCGATGTTATGAATAGTAAATGTCAACGTTATAGATAGTACAGATAGGAGCTGTCGACGTTACAGATGGGAAATAACGCCGTTATGTATATAAATTATTGATGGTATGAATAGCAGATATCTACGTTATAGATAGTAAATAGCCATGTTACAGAAAGTAGATATCGACGTTACAAATAGTAGAAAGCCACGTTATGTATACTATATATAGATTTTACAGATAGGAGATATTAACATTACAGATTGTAGATATCGACGTTACAGATACAATTTATAGACGTAAAAAAAAATAGATATTTATGTTACAGATAGGTAAAATGGACGTTACCAATAATAGATACGGAAATTACAGATAGAAGATATTGACGTTACATATAGAAGATATGAAAGTTACAGATAGTAGGTATCGACGTTACAGATAGGAGTTATCGACGTTATATATAGAGTAGAAAGTAGTTTTTTCTTTAATTAAATAAATGCTAGTGTTTCAATAATGACTACGTTGATACTATCTACTAGTACTGGAATAAAAATTCACTGAATTTAAATCGATTAAAAGCTTACACAAGATGTGCGCAACCTTCTCAAACGTGAAACATAAAACTTTAAACTTGAAATGATAATGATAAATAACAAACTATTAACACATAGAGAGAGTAAATCAAAACTAAGGATGATGTTGTTTGTATGACACAATATTAGTACGAACTTTACCATAAAACAACTCGTGAAACGCTTAACTGAGATTAAGAAATGGTATAATAATATTTTGTGTTAATCTCTGAGTATATTATTACATAAACTATACACTTATCAATGTTTTTAGTTCGTAACAGCTAAAGTAGTGTTCACAGTTTGTTTCATGTTCTGTAGTCGGCTTTCTTTGATGATTTAAGTGGTGTTCCCGAAACAACTTGTTATGAGGCAGCTCAGCTATTTGTTCAAATAGAATTGTTAAGAAATATGTTAACGCATATTTACCGTGTATCGTTAGTTATTTTATGTAAATATTGACTTCCACATGTCGGTCGTTGTTGAACAGAACAAGTGTAGGCAGAATTATCCGAATGGATACAAGTCAGTACATCACTTCAAAATTTATATAAAAAAACAAACTATTAATACATGGAGAGACTACACCGAACCTAACGATTATGTTGTTTGTTTGACACAATATCAGCCCGAACTTTACCACGAAACAACTCGTGAAACGAATACTGATGTTAAGCAATTGTAAAATAACATGCCTTTTTTTGTCTATCGCTGAGTATATCATTCAGTCGTTAGTCGTTGACACATATTTAATAATAACTTTGAGTGGAGGATTACTCAGCCAAGGGCAATGGAATGGGATGTCACTGCCTATCGCAGTATTCCGAGTATTTTATACAATAGCATAAGGTTATTTTACAGTGTATTGTACAATATTGGAATATACTGTACGAGTACGTATTGTGGTGGAAACCATATTGGACGATACGTCGTAGGTTTGAATACCGTAGGCGCCGAGTCCAATATGGTTTTCACCACAATACGTACGAGTAAAATATATTCCCATTTTGTACAAAACACTGTAAATTATCTTTAATTCTATACCTCAGTTTGAAAGAAATTTATTAAAAGAGTACAGAAAAAATCAAGATCATTTTAACTAAATAAACCGTGTGCTCAAAGCGGCAGACGAAAAGCGGAGACATTCAGATTTTTTTACGTCATCGTCATGCAGAACATTTTTCGGTTGTTTGTTTTTATCGTTGAAATTTCTACTAAATTTATTTCCTTTATCTTGAATTTTGAACTGTACAATATAAAAGTCATTGGATCCAATAAACTTCTACATATTGTATGGTCACGTGGTATCATTTGGAGTAGGTGATTGGCTATACACTTAAAGGTATAAAATAAACACAGGTTATGTCAACATCAAACATTTTACCGATGTATAAATCAATAAACTATAGCATCTAGTTTATAAATATATAACAACGTTAGCCAAAGCGTCAACACATAGTAAGAAATTACCAACTTAATCAAGTTTAATCGTTACTATGTTAATGAATTTGCAATTACATATTATATGACATTGTTTCACGTCTAAAGTCAGGATTATGTTGAATAAACCTCATGGAACCAACGACCAGGAAAAAAACACTGGGAATTATCGGAGCAATCAGAAGTTTGATTTTTTAATTGATTTCCCAGACCTTCAGTCAACAGCAGCGCTTGTCATATGGTGAATATCCTTCATAATTAGTTCGGTTGTTGCACAGTTACGAGAAATGTTTTTAGTATACTGCACGTAAGAAGTAAAGTGTTCACTTTTATTTAAATAAAACGCTGGTGTTATTGTAATGTTCAGAATAAATTGTGATTATCTGTGTTTTATATGGTGCATAATATCGTTGTTTATCGATTATCGATTAAAAACATGTATTTAAACTCGCTATTATCTCTGATATTCGAATTAGACCTGACCCGTGCAATAACGATCAAGATTTAGTATATCCGATTTCAGTGATATATGTAAAGTGTGGAGCGCGTGGTCCAGTGGCAAAGCACCAAACCCATGATCGGAGGGTCGTGGGTTCGATCCTCCGCCACGGCTATGTGTGATGTCCTGGAGCAAGACACATATCCGCATATGCTTAGTACCTGGTTTAACCAGGAAGACTTCGAGCGTGATTTGCCTAAGTTGTTAGAACTTGTTTCAGAATCGAAGTAAAATAAATAAGTTCAAACAAAATTAAACGTCAGGACATTTCCGCGCGTCATCGATTAAAACCGGGTTTAAGTTTAAACTTACCGTCGCTCTTATTTTATGCCTACATTGCACGGGGTTGGATCAGCGGATTTTCGCCCGAGTTCGAAACCCGTGTCAATAATTATTTATTTTTGTCATTTCCTACAGCGCTCCATACTCGGCTTCTCATACTTACACAAAATAGGTTTGCACATATCTAACGAATGTTCTTATACCAAATAATGACGCAATGGATCGAGTAGATATGAATAAATGGTAAATGGTACGATAATTGCCGTCGTCAAAGCGACATATTTGCATATATGAATCACTGATCAGTAAATATATATTTAAACACGATTTATTTACGCGTAAGAGAGGTGTCGGCTGTTATAAATCCACGAAAGGCGATGATGACAATTCACGAAAAATAAGTTGCTTATATGTTTTTATTAAACATATTGCATCAATCATGTACATGTAAAGATTCCGTCTTTCTGTAACTGTAACATTACAGTGCCTATACTAGAAACACACTGGAACACAGAATTACCCGTCCAAGTACTTACAAACGGAACATCAAATGAGAAAGCTATTTTGAACAATCAATATTGGTTACAGTAGACTGGTTTAATTGGGCAATGTATTTTAATCAATTTGTATAAACAATATTTTTGTTTATCAAGTGAATTATGAACAGAATGTTTAATATATCTTTCCTCCAACCATCACTGGCATTAATTAGCTACATATGGACGAGTTTAAGAACCGTTCTTTCACTATTGCATACAATGTCTATAAAAATGGAGCAGTTGTCATTGATACTTGAAAAAAATGTCACATATGCGCATTTTAAATTGTTTTACTATTGATTTAAATTTACCGATATACTTAGATTGATTGATTGATTTATTTAATATTTAGCGTCATTTTTATGCAATCGAGGGCTAACAGATGATCAGTTAACAAATCACTGTTTCCTGTGATTAACCAGTACCCGAGCACACCACATCTCCGCAAGTAACTGATTACCTTCCAACATGAATCAGTGGCGAGAGACGAATGATAATGAGACACAATGTCGTATATCAATCATCACGGAGACTGTTGCCGGGCGGGGGATTCGAACTCACGACCCCTGGATTGATAGTCAGACGCGTAACCGACTGAGCTAATCGGGCCCGGATATATACTTAGAACTAATCATGTTATGTGTGTATGAAGTAAGTATAAGTGTGTTAAATGTGACATGTACTCGTCATATTTTACTATGTAAAGTATAATGTAAATATTGAATATATTTTTTTATATAAAAAACACCAAAAAAAAGAAGAAAAAAATAAAACTTGATCAAATGACCTTATTGCTAATCAGCACATTTAGTAAATAGGGTTTATCGCCAGTTTCAACACATGACAGGTTATATACAGTATATCTAGTGTTATTGGTGGAAGAAGCTCTCAGAATTAAACTGAGTAAAACCACTCCATACTTCCTAAAGTAACTGGCAAATTTTCTCGCATATGTTTGGACCGAGCTGAATTTCACCCTTGACCTCAACGATGTGGAGTAACTTACAAGTATACGATATAAATCTAAGACTATTGATCAACCATTTAGTCAAATGTAGTCTATAATTTAAACTTATTTATTTTACTCCGATTTTGTGAAACATCTTACAACTTGTACAAATCGCGCTAGAAGTCTTCCTGTGTAGAACCAGTACTAAGCATAATTTTATGCGGAAAAAGTGTCTTACTCGCCACACATAACTGTGGCGAAGGATACACTTTCCGATCATGGATTCAGTGTTCTACCACTTGACCACACGCTCCACTGTCCTAATGTAATAAAATTATTATGACCTATGAGGACAAGTCTGGGTTTTAACAAATATGGCTGAATAGACAATCAGTTTTAACACTTCTAAAACGTATTTGGTTTAACAATACTTTTTCTGTAATATTTCTTATGCATGTATGTAAATTCATCTCTATCAATATGTCAAAAAATAATGAACTAATTGTACATGCATTTGGTCATTTTAAAATTTGAGGAAAAGTGAATAAACATAGAAACATCCAAAAGATAAATGATAGTAAGTATAAAGTGGCTGGTGAACTTTTTTATACAATATTATTTGCGCAACTTATTAGAAACACAGAGTCCAAGCAACATCAAGTCGCTGTTTACCATAATAAGATATGCTCAAGATGCAATTCTCTTGGTAGATATGAAGTGTTCAGAGACACTTGTGAAGTAATTCCATTTGCCTTTGTTGAATAATCTGGAGAGCCATAAAGACGATTTTGCGAGAACATCTGGTTGTATAATAACATCCGTAAATGTATTATTGGAACAAAACATCTTAATAAATAAAAAAAATGAAAACAAAATACAAAGTAAAGGTTTATCTATTTTTCCTTTGAATGTCAAATAGTGACCATTTAAAATTTGATATTAAGCCTTCGTTTTTGAATATTCAAGGACCGTAATATTACGACGCGAATAGTCACAATAGTGAATCAGAGACATACACACAACGAAACAAAACAAAATAGCTAGGAAAAAATAATTCTCAACACAATTGCATCCTGAGTTGCCACAGGTCATGGATACGTGTTCTATGTCAAAACACGTTATGGCGAGGGGAAATCAAAGAATGTCTCTACAAAAGTTCCTTCTCAGAGAAGACATAAAACTCCTTGACTGTTGAACACAATTTGACGCTCGTGTTTATTCAAACAATTAAAACTGGCGATTAGACTTGTCAAATAAATGCATATTGGCAACAAATAGCGTAATTAAACATTTGTAAGAGTAAGATGACATTAGCGTTAAATGTTAAATAGATACAGACTTCGTCGAAACGCTAACAATGCAGACGACAGTGATGAGCTCAAATAAAATATACGAAGCCAACACGTCAACCATTTACACGTGCAACTCGCATAACAAAACACAGTTATCTATGATTATATAACATAGACTTGTTCAATCGGTTTCAAGTCTATGTTATCATAAGGGCACTTGCTATAGCGAACACAATTAAAAAAAGTTCATTTATGGCGGAATTTTGTAAACGAACAAGTTGCATCGTATCATTGACGAAACGACATCAAGCTGTCCAATTCCAAATATCAAGACATAGAAATTAAGTAAATATACTATTCACCAGATTAGCAAAC
>CM055907.1:8464000-8611500 GCA_029582155.1 Panopea generosa | reverse complement strand
GCTTAAACAATATTCTAAATTCTGGAATTATTTCAAGTAATTTGTATATTAGTATTGCTTGACCAACTTATATTATTCTGGTCATGCAATTGGAGTATTAAGGGTTATTATACATACATGTGCCTCAAATTAGGTATTAGAACATCTTTTGTGGATAATTTCCTGAAAAAGCTGTTGTTTTAGAACAGCATCGGAAAAGTCGAACGCGCTGTCCCTCCGACAGCTCTAGTTTAAATATCTTATTTATTATTAAATATATCTATATGATTATTTTTCAAATTATTATAACAGCCTTCGAGCGGACATTCTAGCAAAGAAATGTTTGTCACTCAAGCACAGAGCATTGTTAACAAGAAAAATCATAGCCTTTTTACATATACTATGAATGACGAGCGACAAGATGAATGGAAATCTTGCTATGCCATTGCAGACGTTACATGTATATGTATATTGCATATTCTTGATGTAACTTGTTCCAATTTTTTATGTTGAGATATGAAAGTGAAGGAATTTATCCGCTCATTGTATTGAATAGTATTAATGAACTTTAGTGCTTCGTTCGAAAATGGGTCACATCAATTACTGTCATAAATGTAAATGGTAGTCATACATGTTGAGTGTAGTTGGTAATTACAAATGACAGGTAGGGCCAAGGGGTCGGGAGTTTGAATTTGTGATGTTTGATATACGACATTGTGTCTAATTATCATTCGTCCGTCATTGCTGATTCAAGTAAGGAAGTTATCAGTTAATTGCGGAGATGGGGTGTGTTTGAGTACTGGTTAACCTTTCAGGATCCCAGGAAACAGTGGTGAGGTTAACTGATCGTCTGTTAGCCTTTGATGAAAAATGAGGTTAAATATTCAATTAACATGGAATTTTACTTTTTAAAGAAGCCAACGTGTGCTTTCTATCCCACATAAAACATGATTAAAGTTTTAAAAATGAACTTTCACTGATTTTAGATTACCATTGACACAAACTGATATGAAAAGTACAAATGTACAGTAAAACCCCTCTAATAAGACCACCTTTTGGACCGGGCAAAAGTGGTCTTAATAGCGGGGTGGTCTTATTATCGAAGTCCAGAGTCATTTGCAAAAGTTGCAGGCCTTTGCAGCCGTAATAGTAAAAAGATGTATATTATATTGTGCATATGTATGGATTTACTGTTATACCAATGATGATAATAATAATAATAATAAAACCTTTCTTTCTTATTAATGATTTGTTAATGTTTTTAGGATATAATTAAAATAAATATATTGTATGGTTTACCTTTTATTTACATACATAATATAATAACAAGTAAAGACAACACAAAAAAATATTTTAACATTATGCTTGAGTAGATATAGTCTTTCTCGTAGGGTCCTTAGCAGGGTCGTTCACTTATGGCATTCTATCCTTATCAATGAACGTATCTGAACGTTCATTTCATCATTGTCAGGACCCTGAAAACAAAAAAAAAAACAGTAAGATGTCACGAAATTATAAAAAATTGTAACAAAAGTTTCATTCTTAATCATCATATAATTTTTTTATTTTTACCGGTAATAAGAGTATCATTTTCTTTAAAAGTAAATTCATTGCATTTTTGTTTCTCCGTTTTAGTTTATATTAAAATTTAGAAATGCAATTCACCACATCATAAAAAACCGTCGATATCACTCAAATAACAATTAACCCATTAAAAGATGCAAACTTACTGGTTTTCATTCTTCGTAGCCAATTGTTTTTTTGACAGTTTGCATATTCTATCGACCACAAAGTTTGTTTTTACAACACTCTCCATTGAATAAAGAAGGAAAAATTCCGTCCCAAAAAAAAATGTCCGTAATAGCGGGGTGGTCTTAATATCGGGGTGGTCGTTAGGTGGGGTTTTACTGTACTTAAATTCCAAAATTAGCAGCTGAAATATCCAAATACAGCTAAACCTGTGTAGGCGACCATCTTTATTAAGCAGCCACCTGTTATAAGCAATCATATTTTCTATTTCCCCATTTCTATGTTTTAGAGTAAATTAACTTAATAACCTGTATTAAGCAACAGCCTCACATGGTCACTTGCTCATTTCCTTGATTGGCTGCTTAACACAGGTTTGAATGAATGAGATATACAATCTTGACATAAGTTCCCTTCAGTTCTTGTCCAGATTCTCCAACAATCTACATGTAATACTAAACAGGAACAATGTTGTTGTTATTGTTGTATGGTGTTTAGCGTCGCTTTCAACAACTTTTCAGTCATATCGCGACGGTGTCTACTTGAGACAGTATTCTAAGCGCTGTCACACTGGAGTATCATACCACAGACACATGATATGATACCCCACCCAGTCACATTATACTGACATCAGACCGACCAGACCTAGAGCTCTCCTCTAAAGGCTGAGGGTCAAGCGAGGAAGCTTCTAGTACCATTTTTAAAGTCTTTGGTATGACCCGGCCGGGGATTTAACCCACGATGTTCCGCATGCAAAGCGGACGCTCTACCGCTAGACCAAGCCGCGGTCTAAAGCAGGAACAAACAAAATAGACAAAAAATATAGCTTAAGCTGCGGTTTGAATCAAAACTAATTACTTTGTATATTAATCACTCTACCTTTGTATCTTTTTAAAGAAAACATTGTAAACTGAAGTCCACGGAAAATGTATATAAAATATTTTTTTTAATGTATAGCAGTCAGAAAGAGTAAGCACACAAATCCCTGATGCCTCATAAAACTTAAAATATTAAATGTAAGCAGCTCAACAAAAATTTCTGTAACACTGGTAACTGCAAGCAATAAAAAATATGTTGTCCATGCAGCAACAAACATTATTAAAAAAGAAATTATATCTATATGTATTAATTATAGAGATTTTTAATGGAGAATAATTTCATTAAAAAACAACTTTCATCATATTGAAGCCATCTCTTTTCCATGTTGTTTGCAAATGCTGGGATTTGAACCCAGAATTTCTACAAAAGTGTAGATGTGTTTGCCAGTTACACCACAAAAGCATATCATGTTGTACTAAGATAATGGACTCCAATATTTACCAAATTAAATTATTTAAATTAAAATTTAAAAGTATTTAAACTAGTCCCATTTTCCGTTTATAAAATACACTCTTGTAACACACACTCACAGCAGCACATGTTTTTTAATAATATATAGTATAATATCAAATAAAAAACCAGGTCTACTCATCCTTTTAAATGGTGGGGGGAAAAACCTAACCAAACGGTAAGCCAGTCTTTAATCAAAATATACACATTGGTTTCAAATCTGGTTTAATTAAACATTTAAAGATATTTCTTCGAGTTACTTCTAGCGCAGAGATTTTTTTAAAATTTTGCACAATTACTTTGAAGTAAGACAAGTTTAAAACACTAGAAAAAAAATATAGGTCACCATGCTTGTTTTTTGCTACGATTAATTTTAAACAACACCATTTTATATTTTTATAAAGAAAAGACAGCAAAGGAGTGCAAGTTATTAATCTTGTTTTATTTACTAAACTAGTGATACATTTCCACAGAATGTTGTTGTCATCCATGAAACAAACGTGAATAATTGTTTCATTCTTTCTAAAATGAGGCACTATAACAAACCATATCAGAAAAAAAAAATATATGTCACCATGCTTATTACCAAGTTACAGTGCTAAATATTACCTCCCTTTTTCATAAAATGGCCACAATTAATGCATTCTCACAATAATTCAATAATAAAAACAGTTCTAACTTGGAGAATTGTTTCCATCTATCTACAAAGAGGCACTTTAACAATACAAATCGAAAATAAAATAAACAAGAGAGCCAAGATGGCCCTATATCACTCACCTGAATGACATTAAGTCACCAACCATAAGTATATTATATAATACATGTACGCTCAAAATTCGTGAAAGACGAGATGGGCAATTATTTATTATTCTGGTCGAGTCGTGTTGAAAAGTAATCAAGTTCGATGCTGTAGTCACTTTTTCGGCAGAATATTGAATTATTCTCTGATTAAACCTATGCCTCTCAGAGACGACTTTCCAAGCCTGTATCGATAGCCTCTCAGAGACGACTTTCCAAACCTCTATCAATAGCCTCATTATCATGACAAATCCCGCCTTTATCGATAGCCTCATGATCGCGAAAATTCGCGCCCGTGTATTTCAATCGCAAAAATAACACACAAACTTCATTTTCCGCAACAGGAAATTTACATTTGTGTAAAATAACATTTCCCCAAGTAAAATTACCCATGACATAGTGTTACTATTTAAAGTTTTTATAAAAGTAGCGTCCAATCGAACATACGGGTCAAGTGGGATCAAGTGAGGTCTACGCCCAGTCGTATTATGTAAAGTGCTAGAATTTGCCATGATTTGCGCGGGAATCCAAAAATAAATCGGGGTCAAATACAATTTTCTGAAAACAGAAGCAGTCTATTCTCATGTTTTTGGAAATGTGCATCCCGCGTAATCTTTTACAGAAAATAAAACTATAAGTTTACACGCAGCTGACTTTTGGCAAACTTTTGAAGTTATGTTTTCACAGCTGACACAAATTCATGGGTATATCACAGTGTCATGCTGACCAAACAGGGGGCAATAATCACTGATATAGGTAAGATTTTGCCAAACAAGAAAGATCAAATTTGAATCCCGCTGTGTTTGAAAGATCGAACAATTTGTTTTCAATCGGGCATACTCGTAAATAGATTTATACATTGTAAGATTTATAAGTTATCACTTCACAAGCAGATTGATTGTATTTTCAAAATAAATAAAAAAGTTACCGTATTAAAGTTATTTTCTCGCTAGTATAGTAATTGATGGGATAATTTTTAATAAAGATTCATATTATTTCCATAGCATACGCATAAACAACAACCATAATGCATGTATTTATTAAATCCTGCACGTTTTATACACGACGTCTACACGATTGCTATAAAATACCCTAACAGGGCCTACCCTGGGTGAAAAAAACTTTGCGCCAACACATTCGCCAATTTCTACGTAACAGGTGCGCGTGACATGTATTTTATTAATACCGTTTGATATATTAATGTTACATTGATTTATTTCAACAGTTTGTTTTGCTGTCCAGCCGTAAAACAGTATTAAATGACATACACAGCGAAGCGGTGTCGGTGGATTTTTTCCAGTACATAAATTGTTCTAGCGCAATAAGGCGTTAAGGACAGCAGATCAGATATCCAAATAATAAAAAAACTGTCCATCCACGTCTTATCAAATCAGGCTAATTTTGTCTTCACAAAACCTCAACCAGTTGCCTCTCCTTCTCTATATAAATTAATGGCAGAGGCCTTAAAACAGTAACATCAGTTTCTCCATGTTAACCATTGTTATGAACAGAAACTAAAAATAAGTAATTATTCAGAACATAACCTATGGAAGGAACATCAAAACAACAGACACACAGGCCATTACTTTAAAAAAATTTGTTATGGAAATGTCGGCCATAAACATCCTCAATCATGAAGCAAAGCATTATCACAAGCAATATATTTTTTAATGTACACCAACTGCTTTGGGAAGCATATGCTTATTGTTGTTCCTTCTCAAGGAACACTTATGGTGGACAATTTACACTTGACTGAGCAGGTAATGGAAACAAGGGTACTGTCAAAGGCATGCCGAACAGTAGGGCGCCGCCATCTTAATCTGGCTCCCCGTCCATTCAAAATTTCGTAGTATGCAAATGACCAGTCTACCGCTTTCTTGGACTCATGCATATTCATTACAAATAGCCTCTATGCCAATGTATATTCATGCGCCTTACATAAATCTTGTAAAAATGCAAGTTTTTAACAGCAGACCGACAAGGAACAATTATTCATATAGAGTAATTACCCCTGCATTGAATATTTGATAATCAAGAATAGAAATTAATGTAATGAATATGCATATACTCCCACCAAATAATCACGTAATGAAATAGTCGCTTGTCACGTGATAATTTAGCTTCAAATATATCTGTGCAATATTTACAATGCTGAAGTTCAGGTTTGCAAATGCTTCCTTTCATATATTTTGACCTGTCTCGATTTTTTGTTCTTGCGTTCAGTAAATGCATATGTGTAAAATGTGTGTGTGTGTGTGTGTGTGTGTGTGTGTGTGTGTATATGCAGGTGCTCGTATGTGTTAATCACGTGACGAAAACATCCGGGGATGCGCTAAAAGGAACCTTTTGCTAGACAAAATCTTGTTTTATAATTCATGGCAACATTTAATAAAAACTCGCACATGTATATATTCTTTCATGCAGACTGGCATGCGCAGTCGTAAACCAAGTAGTACATAAGCACATTGTGACCTTGACATTAACACCATTGTGTGACCATGTGTACAGCGCAAGATGGCGCACGATACATGGATGACATCAAGCAATGGAAACAGATAGGAAAGAACGCAAGAAAGAACCAATGCACAAAACACTCATGTACAGTACGATTCCCGTTCAAAAACGCAACAAAGTAATCCTTTCACGCAACACAACAAAAAAGAAAACCACCATTCCAATCAGCTGATTCAACATTCGATGTTTACATAAAAGTTAACTAAATTGAACCAATGGTCCAATTCAGCTCGTTGTGAACTACAATTCCATTATAAAATATTTACTTACTGCATTGTACGACATTTTAACTAAACAAAATGTACAGTAAATAAAATAAAAAAGAGAAAAAACAAAGTAAACAAACGACATCGAATGTCGTTACCCTTTGGAAAACTTGGAACATCACAAAACAATAGTTCAAATAAGTTTTGAATGTTATAAATCATTATTATGCAGCATCAATTATAATACCTACCTTTCCTCGATATATAATGCGATCTAGATTAAGTAAGACATTGAAAATACTGCGTCTAAAATCATCAACAGCCGTATCCAAGATGGCGGAAATCTTTGCATGGAAAACGCGCGAGTTTTACGTATGTAAATGACATGACGTCATGCCCTTCCATCTATAAATTTTCGCCCTGGAAATTCCGATTTTTAACAGTGAGGCCTAATTTTCTAGTTTGACATTCTTATGCTTTGAAAAGCAATGAAAAAATAATACACATTTAAAAAACAGCACCAGTGACAAATAGAAATATTGCACTTCAGGTATTACATATTTCTGAACTTCACTTCCGTTAATATACACGAGGGAGGCACATAATCCACGGTTCACCAATCACTCTTTATCTCTACTGAACATAATAACCGGGCCAAATTCGAAAATAGATATAGAGCTTCATATGATAATATAGTAATGACTCCATATTCGAAGAAATATAAATAATGATAATTCTTTTATGATAACGGTACTAGGAATTAATAACGCTCTATAGAAAAGAGCACGATGTGCCTGTGCAGCAAATCATCGTTATTACACAAAGTTTTCATTCGCTAAAAGTCTCAGCCCATAGAGGTCAAAATAGAAAAAAACATAAATCTGTTGAAAGTACTCGTCGGATGGCTTGGAGATGGGAGAGCGTGGTCGTGCCGTCGGATGGCTAGGCGATGGGAGAGCGTGGTCGTGCCGTCAGATGGATAGGCGATGGGAGAGCGTGGTCGTGCAGTCGGATGGATAGGCGATCGGAGAGCGTGGTCGTGCCGTCGGATGGATAGGCGATCGGAGAACGTGATCGTGCCGTCGGATGGCTAGGCGATGGGAGAGCGTGGTCGTGCCGTCGGATGGCTAGGCGATGGGAGAGCGTGGTCGTGCCGTCGGATGGCTAGGCGATGGGAGAGCGTGGTCGTGCCGTCAGCACGCAGCATGCTTACAAGTCCATTCTTCAAATGTCTTTATTGCTTATTGTGTGCATTATATTTATTGGTTTGACTTCGAAATCCACACATCTGTAAGTAGACAAAAATATCAGTGTTTCTTGCCGTCAATATAAATGCTGTAGGCATCGTCGCGAGCCCCAAAGTGAAATGTTTTAAACCTTTCATAGAGGAGATGGCATACATTTAAAAAATGCATTATAAGAAATTACTGTTTATACCTCCAATTCTCCGGTATAGCACTGTTATGGTAAAGTTGAAAACAAATTAACCAATAAGACCTTTTACAAAGTAAGTACGCTTTCAATGTTTAGATTTTAATAAAATACGCCAATAAAATACGGATACAATTTGAATATAAGCTAACTTAAAGAAACACATTAAATTTGGACGACGGCTATAGTACGCCATATAACACTAATGTAAATTACGACGTCGTTCGAAATTGCAAGCAACGTCATGTGTTTTTAAGTGTTTCATTCTGTATTTGAATTCGTATTTATATAAAGCTAGCGTGAACACCCCATCTTTTTATTCAGTCATATTGTAGTGGAATAAATAAAGTTTAATATATGTAAAATTCAAGAACTTGTACAAAATCGTTTTTATTTTCATTTATTAAGCGTTTCATTTATTAAGTAAGTAATTTGTTATTCCTCAATTGCTATTTCAAATTAGCGCTTCTTGTGTACGTAATTATTGTAGAAACGCTAAAATATTACTTCGTGTAAAGATTTACGTTGTTAATATTAAGTAAAGTATGCATCTTTTATTATTTTCACTCACTTCTATATAATATATATTAAGGTATTTGGAAGATACAAAGGTGCCTTGTATAATGTTATACTTTATGATATATGCATCAATGTATTGTATTGTAGAATACAATAACTGAATGGTACACGTATCGTCATATGACATGTATGTGTATTTATATCTTATTTTAACAGAAATATGACTGGAACCTCCTACAACACATGTGTAATTGACTGCCTTAGTAGTCGTCAGTCAATGTTATACATCTACAATGAATATTTTCACTCTCTTCATACCCATTTGTTCACTTATGCATACGTTAAGCACAAAATGTCTGTTTATTTCCTAATTCATTTTCTGATCACATAATTCTCATAGTTTCGATTTTTGTTTTTTTAAATAGTTTTTTCTTTGGCCGTTCTGATTTTTTGCATGGACATCACGGGAGACGGCTTGACCTCCAAACTTATGGATGCATTTATAGAAATCTCGTTTTTTTGTCTTTAACGATTAACGTCTTGCTGGTGTCGGATCTGTTTCTAATTAACCTCTCTACAAATTCATGATTTGTTTAAATACATACTCTGACACGCCGTTGATCGATGTTAAATTCAAATTTCGACCGTACTGCAGCTCATCATTTTGCTGTACGTTTACAATTCCTTAGTCTGCATTATATCTCTTTAAACTAACTTAAATAGCGCTTTACATTGTTACTCTGCGATTGTACATTTCTTTAGGCGTATATAACTGGGCAATACATTTAAAGATAATGGTTTTCTCAACGTATTTCTTTAGATCTGTTTTCTCCATTACGCGGATGGATCATTACTTTACTATTGCTTTGCGAGGTTATTCATCCAAATCTAGGTCCTGTAGAACCAACTTCAACAAACAGTTCATTCTCATTTTCTTCAACTTTTTCAGATAGTTTAGAAGCATTAGATTTGTCACATAATTTTTCTCTCGTTCACAATAATGTTCAGAGTATCAAATTTAAACTGGATACACTTTATACCGAATTATTTGGGTTCGATATTCTAACTTTCTCTGAAACTTGGCTTAACGACTCTGTTACGTTGCGTAACTTAAGCAAAATATGTCAACAATTAGGTCTGTTTCAATTTATAAATGAACCAACACACTTTACCGAACATTCATCGTCTCTTATTGATGTTTTACTTCTAAGCAATAAGGACACCCTAATTTGTAGCGGGTAGCTGGTCCCTTTTTAAATCAAGATATCAGGTTTCACTGTCCAATATATGGTATATTTAAATTGATGAAACAGAAACAATTCACTTTCGAAAGGCTTATTTGGAAATATGAACTTGGTAATTACGCTCTTTTAAAACATAACATGTATGAAACTTACTGGAATGAATTAATTAACGATGACGTAAATGTGTATGCTTCCAATGTCGCTAAAAAGATAAATGATACATGCTTAACTGTTGAATTAAACAGAATATTAGGTCCCGGATAATACTTTTTAAAAAAGCAAAGAGATCTAATGAAATATATCACTGAAATAGATTTAAACGGAAACGTAATGATGTCGTTAATCTCATACGTCAAGCTAAACAATTATATGATGACAATTTGGCTGGTAAACTTAATTCTACAACCCTTTCGCCCAAAGACTGGTGGAAAATATTAAAGTCATTCATCTCTTCAAATAACAAGCCAAGAATCCCTTCACTGAATGACAATGGTATTATTTCTGATTCGGACTTAAAAGCCAACTTGATTAACAATTTTTCTCAAGCTCAGACAATTTTAGATGACGACAACATCGATCCACCAATTTTAATACTAGACACCCCAAATCTATATGTGTGTAATATCCACAAATTGTTGCTAACTGGGAAAGCCTCGGGTCCTGATGGGATTAATAGTTATGTGCTCCGTGAACATTCTAACGAACTATCTGTCCCATTATGCAATTTGTTTAATATTTGCCTAGCAAAAAGGTTCTTTTCCAATTGTTTGGAAGGAAGCCCTCGTATGTGCTATCATTTGGGTTAATTTTACTAAGTACGAAAAAGACGAACTTGATAAATTACAAAACGAAGCAGCTCGTATTACAACTGAAACTACAATATGAATTTCTATTTAAAACTTTAATTCCGAAGTGGGATGGGAAAGTCTCGAAACCCGTAGAACAAAACATAAACTTATTCTTTTCTATAAAATGGTAACGGAGTCGCCCCATCATATCTTTGAACAATGGTTCCGCCACGTACAAGTGATAACTCTACATATAATCTCAGAAATGGCAACAAATTTTCAATTCCCACTTTCAAGAACAACTCTTTACTCCAATTCGTTTCTTCTGTCTGTTATACGGGAATTGAATAATCTTCCACTTGAAACTAGACAAGCTACTTCTTTAATAATATTTAAGCACCAATTAGAATGTTATATAATAAAAATACCAAAGTTCTTCTACACAGGTACAAGGAAATGTCAAATTGTATATACTCGTCTTCGTACAAACTGTAGCTTACTAACGAAACATCTGTTTTGAAAAAAACTTAAAAATTCTTCTCTGTGTATATGCGGTGAAATATAAAGCACAGCTTATTAATTTCCGAAGTGTCAACTCTATAAAAGGCAACGCGTAACACTGTTGACACTAGTCAGTCAGTTATGTACATCCTTTTTAAAGATACTTCTTTTCGAACCACTTCTCTCTTACGACAATAATGTTCAACTTTTTGATGCAGTTCACAAATTCATTATCTTTACGAAACGATTCCCTTGATAACATGTACGGTTGGAAAACTAATGCGTTTAAATAACATTCAAATTTGTGTTCTCTGTCCGCCGCTCTTGTTTGTCCATGCCGTTCTCAAACGTCCTTTCTCTTCCCAGCTTGTATTCATTATACATACTAGTATTATAACTATGAAAATGTATAATTAATCTTTGCTCATTATTTTTTCCATTATACTAGTTTTCTTTGTTTCTAAAACATATTATATCCAATAGCTTTAATTAAAAAAAGAATATATTTATCCAGCTATGAGTTCTTTAGATAAAGTTGATACCTATTTTAGTGCATTTAAAATAACAATACAAACTCCAATATTGTCAATAATCTGCCAAATCTTGTACATATTTTTACACATGTCACGGAGAAGAACTGTATAAGATTATATTTTCCGTTCTAATCCATATTTGTATTTATGTTGATAACTATGTATGTATTATTGAATTGAATAAATATGTTTAAACAAAGAGCGTTTTTGCGCAATTAATCGTGAATGTTCAAAATTGTTGTTTTTAAACCCGCATTGTATCAACCTCGGCGTAATAATTAGATAAAGGTAACATAAATTGCATTTAATCTGTATTAAAATTATACTTTTATCACAGGAAATAAAATGAGTAATCTAAAAATGTTATCAAAACCCGTTTTCAAATAATATTGGTCATTTTATACAGAAAAGACGATTTAAATCGTCCAAAAAAACGTACCGCATGTGGGCGCTGTTTACGAGATTATGCGGGACTTTATAAAATAAAATTGACTGAAACGAGAGCTGATAGTAAAAATGTAAATATTGTTGATAATTCACGCCAGATGTCAAAATATCCAACAGGACCGTCACGAACTACATTAGACTTGCGTGATGTTGTTGATTCGTAACAACAGATGTAAGAAGGTTTGGTCTTTAAAACAATATATTAAAAACAACCAGCAAGTAATACATCGATCTACATAATTTCAAATTGGATGTTTAAATATAATACTACAATTGAATGTTAATACATTGATCGGAAGACTTAATTCATAATTTTAAAAAAATAACACACAATAGTTTGGCCCCGAGAGACGCGTAATCACTGTCAAAACACATCAAATCATTTATTACTCCTACGTCACACAGGGAGAATATATTTTCAAAAATATATTGCTTTGATTTTCAGAAAATGGCATTTCACCTTTTCTTTTGTTAGATTCTGGCGTGAAGTCGGGAAAATTCCAGCATTTAAGGTGCGCGATTTGCCTGACATCGAATATCATGTTTGACCCTATTTACGATTGGGCGCTATTTCAATAAATAAAGTTTAACTTTAAATTGTAACACTATGATGTTATATGAAACTTTATTTCGGGATTGACTTCATACACGAAATTCAATATCCGGATGTGAAGAAATGGCGTTAAAGTGCGATATTAAATGAGGTTTCTCGATTCGCATCTTCATGAAAGGGTTAACAAAAGACTCTAACAGGTTGCAGAATTTACATTTTGTACAAGAATATCTCTACAAAAATCACATACAGATATTAGGTATTTGAAATCATTCTATATGAACATTTTGAATTAGGACGATTACAGGCTATTGAATATCGATATGATCAGAATTATTGGAAACGTCAACTGGCTCTTGTTGAAGTTGTAAGCGTAATGGATCTGTAAGAAGCGGAACTATGATATCGATAGCATATATGGCTTATAAGGACTGATAGCTGCCACTAAACTGATAGTTGTTTCATGTGATACAACGAGCCAAATTTGATTATTTTAATATAACATTTAAAAGAAATAATGAAACTCATTATTCTATTAATAATAACATGTGCCGCCGGAAGTACAAAAAAATTATTACGTATTCTGGGATTCCAGCCTATGACCGGAAACAAGGGATGGCTTGGAGGTCCAGCCTGTCTGCCAGGTATAATGATGGCTCTAAAGGATGTGCAAAATCATGAGGGAATTCTTGATGACTATCAACTGTCATATAAATGGATTGATACGCAGGTTTGGGAATAGGATATGAACTTTCTCTTATTTACGCTTTTTAAGAATTTTTATCTAATCGTTATATTTTTACATATTTGAGTTTATTATTTGTATTTTGCTAAAACAAGAATTACTTTTGAAATATAACAGGTAGCGTCACATCTATAATTTTAAGAAATCTTCAATAAAAAAATGCCGACCACAAATAAATATCACGTTTTATGCAATTATTTATCATTCGTTAGTTATCGACTATCACAAAAATAGTCTCATGTGCGATAATGATAGGATCGCTCTGTACCTCCCAGGAAAATAGTTAATCACGTGTGTATTTTCATTCATATAAGCAAGATTTATTTTGTTTCAATATATATCTCTAGTGATTAAGAAGTGCTAAGAAATATTCTTAGAATTTATAATTTCACATAATTATTGTTTATTTTGTGTAATAAACACATGACATTTATTTTATATTAACCTAGTGTAATATCACTTCTAATTCATCGTTCAATGTTTACCATACAAAGTGGCTCTCTTATGTAAAATGTCAACTCACTTTCCGACTTTCCCAAATATATAAAAGACGTCGCTCCAATTTATTCTCGTTCCTTGTAGAGTTGATTTGTTAAAAAAATGCGTGAGCCGTTACGCCATACAAGAAATTACTGAAACTAAGATGTCAAATATATACACCGTCTTCCATAGTCTAGTGGTTTAGGTGTCTGCCTCGGAAGCGGTAAGTCGAATGTTCGAATTCCGATGGAAGCACTTGGATTTTTTTCTGATGCGGCCGGTTGCTCGCCCAGTAGCTAGTTAATTTGAGGGGTACCGAGTGTCTAACAGTCTGACGCTTTGCAATGGTACATGTAGCTTTCGGGAAGTAAAGGTGTCTCATAACCCAGTGTGGCTGGCCCTTTCAATAGGAGTGACACTATAACAAACAAACACTTTACTTTTATATTTTCATTCCTTATAAATAAATGCTTGAGGATTTACATCATACAGTACATGACTGAAACTAAGATGGCCAATATATTTTCGTTCCCCAATTATTTATTAAATATTATAAACTCGTTGTCAAAATTTATATAATGCTCGACAGAGCATTGACTAATATAATTGTTCACGTTTAATAAATTCAATTATTGCTGCGTGCTCGTGTAATATCCTCTTTATGTTTTATAGAGAAATCCTTATCAAATGTATAGTTATCCTGTATCGCGAATAAAATGAAAATACCACTCATCCTTATATAAGATAATCAATAAAAACGTACATATAACCAGTAAGAGAACTAGCATTCAGTGGACCCGGCAAGAAACTTAGGCTGAAAACAATAAAAATATATACAATAATCATATATAATAAGTACAATTGATACATACATAGAAGTTACACAGTATTAAAATGTTTTAGGTGCGGATGGAAATTTTCATCCAGAGGGCAAAGCCTCGTTTCTGCCATGAACAGTTATTCTTCTCAACGAAATTTACCATCTACACCTCAAACTCCATGAAGGATATTTGTTCTTGAATGCAACCCTGTGTGATGTTTTAAGATTTTTATTTAAATACCGCAAGAATATCGTAGTATTTATGAATCTCGAGGTATTTGTCATAGCGCGAGGATTTTTATGAAATACCTTACGTCATAGAGCGAGGATGTTACGAAGAGTGTAGGGTAAGTGCGTTGAAAGTGTATAGGATGGGAAGTCCATACCCGGTAAAATGCGCGGCAATCATTGTCCGGTATACAGGAATAGCTAAAGAAGCAACTAACGAACTTAACCGTGGTTATCACATTGTCATATAATAAGATGAGACTTTCTAAATAAATGAGACTCGGAAAATTAGTTTCTTACAAATACGGTTGTATGCGCATGTTTAAATTGTAAATCACAGAAATGTTACAAAATTACATGTTATTTTTACACTACATGGGTTTTCCCTATACTATAAATAGATTATTTTCTTACCCTCATTCTATGTATAAGATGAGAAAAGTATAACAGCTCATACAGTTAGATGATATTAATAAGTTAATTAATCTGCCTTACCATATAAGTAGACACCATTGACCAGTAAAGTTGATACTAAGTGGGCTCTGGATAGAATATGAAGGAGGGCGATTTTGAATATAGAAAGGCAAAGAGTTTGAGAATAATATAAATAAACTGAATAATAAAATCACACTTTGCCATCACATGTGGTGCTATAGATAGGATGTATACATATGTTTCATATTCGATGAAATAACGGTGAGTGATTTTTGTACTGATCTAAATAACAAATATGGTAGATCCGACATAATTTGTTAATTGAATAAGAATGTAGTGGAGCAAGTATCTCCATTGTCATCCAACAGAATTGAAACAATCAGATTAATGCGCCGTTGAAATTCATCCAAATAGATGTCAATTTTAAACAAAAAGGTTATAACTGTAATAGAGAAGGTCAAATTGCTAACAAATGTAGAGACCGATGGATTGAGATTGGGTCACTATATTTTGGATAGCTTTAAATTAGCCGCCAGTAGTCCAAATTCATGCTTAGTACGAATAGAAAAAACAAGAAAAAGGAGCTCGCATAGATACTGGCGCCTAAGTATTTTATCACATAAAACGGTATTTGATAACTTAAAGATAGAACCTAATTATTTGCACAAAAAGTAAATAAGTAAATGATATATCACTGAAGGGTGGTGAATATGAAGAATTTGAGTTTAAGATTGGAGTATTTCTATAAATCATCCATTTTGTTTAACACCAAGTACGCATAGAATAGTAATTTCAGGCAAAGATTGGTTTGCAGAATCAATAAAACAAATATTCCACTGCACGAAGATAAACATGTAACATTGAGTGTACGTTGTCATAGTAGTGTTGAACTAGCTCCACAGTGTGCTATTCTAATTAAGGGGAAAGTTGGGAACGTCCCACATCCGATTCAATTACAAAATTATGAAATTGACAGATGACCCAGATTTAAGGTTTCTAACGCTATTGTTAAACTTACAAAACATGGAAAAGTCCCAATACTGATAGTTGATAACACAATTAAAGGGAAATCAGTTAGGAAAGGGTATCTTAAAGTCGTAATTGAACATTTAGGAAAAAATAGCATACACTCTTAAAAAAACATCGGATCACGAACAAATACATAGTGAGTGTGTGGATTTTAGTCTTCGATATAAATCAAAATTATAAAACACAAATAGTTGATACTTTTAAAAAAAAAAATCTGATGTTGTTGCAGCAAAAGATTCTTAATGAACAGATACTGTGCAGATATCAGTGGTTACCGGCAACCATCATCCAATGAAATAGAAGTCATATCGAACTCCGCTGAATAATCGTAAAATTATTAAACAAGCAGTACATGAAATGTCAGATGCTAAAATTATATCTGAATCAATATCACTGTAAGTTTTCCCATCGTTATTTTTCTTAAAACGGATAATTCACATTCTGTGTTGATTACATAGAACTAAATGAAATAACTGCACCAAACATTAAGCATTTGCCACATATAGATTGCATGTTAGCTTTGCTAGGAAAAGCATAATAGTTTACAAGTCTTGATTTTAGCGCAGGGTTTCGCCAAATTAAAAGCAGCAAGAACAAAATGCATTCACTTGTCATGCTGGTTTATTTCAATGTAATGCCATGTCATTTGTAATAAAATGTGCTCCAGATGTATTTTTCGAATTAATGACAGAAGACATCAAAGGTTTCAATGATTTTGCTATAAATTACATATACGATATTAATGTGTGCTCTTCTACATCTGAAGAACATTTGAGCATATTCAAAACGTATTCGGTAGATTAAGGTTAATAAGCTTAATTTAAAATTAAAGACAGATGACTTTCTCAAGGAAGAAATAAATTACATTGGATGTGTTATCAATGAACATGAAATGTAGAGGTTATAAAAACGTTATACCAAATTATGTTAAGGAAGTAAGAAGTTCCATTGGTATGTGTTGTTACTATCGATGATTCATACCACGTTTTCTAGAAAAAAGTTGAGCCATTAATTGTGTTAGCAAAGTCCCGTTGGACACATGCATGCATGTAAAAATCATATGAAACATTGAAAACCAAGGTGTCAATATTACTTTTATTAGGGTATCCCGACACGTCAAACCCTATATTCTTTACTCTGACGCTAGTGCACATACATTAGGCGCTTGTTTAACATGGCATGTCGTTATAAACAAGAACCAAACACAGTATTTAAAAATGAAAAACAAATTAGCTACTTTTCTCATAGATTCGATTCAATACATGAACATAAAGTGAGAAAATGTCAATTGCAAATAAGGAGTTAATATAAACTAAGGTAAATATAATGAATTCTAATGGAATAGTAAAATGTATGACTGATGTTAAAAAAATCAATAAATGTTATTCCTAACACCCCCTAATTATATTTATAGCAACTGATGCCAATATTGAATACGATGATAAAATCAAAATGACATCCAAGGATATTAAATGACAGTTAAAGTAAAAAGTGACATTTGCAAATGAAAGTAGCTTCGACAAATCGTATTTAACTTACTCCTACAACACATCGCATTCTGTCGAAACAGAAGCTAAAAGGTCGGCATGTGAATCGAAATCGCACTGCTCCATTAAAATAGTGTCTTGTTGTAATACAGTGACGAACGTAGTAGTAATATTATTTCTAGAATAAATAACAACCGTAATACTTTTATAAAATATTGTTTTGTTAATCAAAACTAAGAACTGAAGTGACCAGTAATGTAATGGATAGAGTGTTGGCCGCTCACGGCAGAGGTTGCGGGTTCGATCCCCCACTTGGCCCGATGTCTGTCATAAAATAACAAACTAGGACTGGTTCTACCAAGGAAGTGGACTCGAGGGCGGTTCAAATAAACTATAAGCTTTTTTCGCAATCGAGTTAAAATAAATTAGTTTAAACAGAAATATATAATCTCAACTGATTATGTAGCTCTCTCAAAATATTTACATCAGTTCTTAATCAGTTACATAGCACAAATACAATATTAATATTAGACCGAGCAATCTCTTGTTTCGTAGATACTCAACTTAGACAAATGTTTGAACATTGATACATTAAATGAATTAAGTGACTCATTAATGATGAAACTGTACAACTGACCAGCATAAGTTTCTTTAGAATATATATGTATGTGTTCTTTTTGATAAATAATACAAACTTTTAAAATAACATATTAAGCAGAGAAGAGACCCACGTTATTGCGATGTCATACCAACCGTTTATAAGAATTCAACTCTTGAATTATATTGACTTTATTTAGAAGAAGTTTAAATATATAATATGACGATTGTAGTGTGACGCTGGTACGGCGGTGTACAAAATGTCCAACTCACTACACAGAGATCCGCCGTACGTGATGTTGCTAGGAGCGGGATGTTCAACGTCATCAGAAAGCACTGCACAAGTTTCCCACTTCTGGAACCTAACCCAGGTTAGTGACGTATAGTTACTTTACATATCTAATTACCGTTCCGAATTCCGCCGTAAGTGATGTTGCTAGAAACGGGATGTTTAACGTCATCAGAGAGCACTGCATAAGTTTCCTACTTCTGGAACCTAACTCAGGTTAGTGACATATAGTTACTTTACATATCTAATTATATTAACCCCGTTCTGAATCCCGCCGTAAGTGATGTTGCTAGGAGAGGGGTATGTAACATCGTCAGAGAGCTCTGCACACATTTCAGACTACTAGCACCTAATTCATATACACTGACCCAAAATGAAAGTTTTACACTTGATATGTTTGAATATTTCTTTTGTTAACATACAAGTTCGATGTTTGTTACATTGTTATTATGTTATATGTTTGCACGTGGTCATCTGTAACTTAATGCTTAAATTGATATGAATATTTGTGTTGTTAATTGAGGCATTAACCCCAATTGACCTATGTCGAATAAGTTCTAGCTTCTTTTTCACATATATTTACTATTCGCCTGTGTGTTTTTACTAGATTCTAGGAACGTTCATGTATCATGTTGTTATACAAAAAACGTTTAATGGAAAGACAAGTTAAATAAGTATATATTTATGTTGTAGTTATCGTCTGGCTCTGCATCTCCAATACTCTCTGACAGAGACCGATTCCCGCGGTTCTTCCGTCTTGGCGGTCCTGATCAGACGCTTAATCCATCGAGAATTGCTTTGATGGATACATTCAACTGGAATAAAGTTGCAACCATAGGTCAGGCTATTGAATTCTTCTCAGTCGTGAGTACATGCGTATTTTTATAAGTGAATTATTTTTGTGAAATGTTAAAAATAGATTTTGATGAAATATTTTCTTAAAATGTATCTTAGTGTTAGATCACTTCCGATTTATCTCCTCGTGGTATCCGTGTGTGATTCTAGCTAGTAAAACTCTATAGGAATTACTCAAAATATCATATTAAAATGTATCTTAATGTTAGATCACTTCCGATTTATCTCCTCGTGGTATCCGTGTATGATTCTAGCTTGTAAAACTCTATAGGAATGACTCAAAATATCATATTCATGCTTATAAGATGCGTCATATTTGACAAAATATTTTATGATACATACAACCGTGCATGCTATATTTACTATATGATTTAATAAATTCAATGAACACTCGTACTCATACAAGATGCAGAATTTAAGAAATACACTTGGACATTTTTTTTTCTAGAAGAGTTAAATTCATTATTTGTGAATTGTAGTACATTCATATTAAAGATAAACTAAGTATATTTCAATTAAAGGTTTGTAAGATGTGTTATAGATACATAACTATACATGTTAGATGTGTTATAGATACCTTACTATACATGTAAGATGTGTTATAGATGCATGTAAGATGTGTTATAGAAACATTACTATAAATGGAATATGTGTTATAGATAGATTATTATACATGTTGGATGTGTTATAGATACATTACTATACATGTTAAATGTGTTATAGATACATTACTGTACATGTAAGATGTGTTATAGATAGAATATTGTACATGTAAGATGTGTTATAGATACATTAATATTCATGTCGGATGTGTTATAGATACATCACTATACATGTAAGATGTGTTAACGATAAATTCATATTCATGTAAGATGTGTTGTAGATACATTACTATACAGGTAAGATGTGTTATAGATACATTAATATTCATGTAAGATATTTTATAGATACATCACTATACACGTAAGAGATCTAGTTTGTTTCTTTGGCGTTTGCGTATGTTCATACAATGCACATATATTTAATATAGTCTGCAATATACTTCTATTAAGTTTGTTTGATGTTTATTATGATTAAAAGACGTTTGTAGTTGATTTCTATGAGGTTGAAAAAAGTGTATAACATATTCAGCAGAAGTTGTACATAAAGGTTGAAAAGAAATGGTTATGTATGATGTTTACTAAACGTGTATGAGAGGTTCACATTTGTCTAAAAATGGTTGTTTCATGTCTACAAAATGTTTCTAAGACTGTAATATGAGATAGAGTATTTCTTTGATGTTAACTAACGGTTTTTATCTGTTTGTATAAAGTTTAAAATATGCTGTTTTTTATGAGCTTCTTTTAAATTCTTAAACATAATTTTATTCGTTTAAAAGAGGTTTTAAGAGGTTTTAATAAAATATATAGCTATATGTTTACATGGGAGTTATCAAGAGGTTGTTTAAAGTTAATAAACGATTTAAAAATGTGTGATATGTCTATAAGAGATTCAATAAGAACTTTTTTATATATGTTTTTATGATATATAGATGTAATAAGATGTTGTTGTACGCTTACGTGTTATTATTGAGATGCTCAGAATAATTAACCCAAGTTTCATCCACAGAGAGCAATCAAAAATTTACCTAGAATTACATTTTTTTCAGAAGTTTTTAGCACAATCTATTCGCTTGATCTTTTGGACGATGTAAGCAAGTGGGGGGGGGGGCCCATCTAGAACAAAGCTTCTTTAATTTCAAACAGTTAGTCAGAATATGATGTACGGTGTCTTCTAAAATGCCTAGACTATCAGTTATTTTGGAAACAGAATATAGTCCATCTTCTTCTAGCATAGCTCTAACAGCACCAATGTTTTCCTTTGTTGCTGCAACAACAGGCTTACCTAGGCGGTTATCTTCTTGTAGGCTATGCTGACCACCCTTCTGTCGGCTAGTCGCACAACTAATCCTAGTTGCTTTCCGTTTCACAATGAAGTTTTCTTGTTGTCATAAAGGTATTGTTGTTTAAAAGACATTGTTTGTATATCTTTAATACATGGAAAGTATTGGCACGTTTGAACTACTTACATATTTTTTATGAACGGGTGGAAACGAAAATTAGTATCATATAAAGAATTGTGTTGCGATATAAAGGAAACTTTGTTAAGGCGAAACTTTATTATAGACTTTACTTGACATAATAACATATCACAATCTACGGTATTGTCTCTGTACAAAAGGCAACACCAGGGAAACATATTTACAAAAGCTGTAAATTTTCTTCTATTCTGAATGACTTTCACAATTATATAGGCACATCTTATATTTAATTTCTTCCATGTAACTGTACATTATTTGTAATTAAATATGTTTTATTAACAAAGAGGCTAGGCTTATTATTCTTTTCAAGACACTTACTTTAGATGCTAGTATGTTTTTTAATAATTATTGAACAGACCAAGATGAAATGGATTGAGAGTTATTTTAATATAAATATATGAAATGAACGTTTTTGATAAACGTGCATGAAAGTCGATCTTTCAAGGAACTAGTAAAGTCGTTATCAACCATTACGGAATTCAATGACTTCCACAAACGCGATAACATTACTTATGGGATTCAGTCAAATTACACAACCTTTACATGATCCATTGACTTTGTTCAAACAGGATTCTGTTACTTTGTACAACTCTTAAGGATGTACGTGTTAATGTATGTTAAGACTAAAACTCTTCTTTAAACCGAAATGCTGCATCGATAAAACGCACTTATGTGCTTACAGAAAGCAAACAATTATCAAACATAATTCGTCTTCGTCTACTTAACTTAGAAATTCAAGGTATTCATGAGATTGAAATGAAAACGTAATTTTAAAACAATCCATATACGTACAGAACTACTCAAAATAACGCACTGAATCAGAATTGATCAACTACATAAATGTGCTGAATCAATCAACGTTCATGGTATGAACAAATTTATGATCTGAAATAAGATAACGATGTTTTAAATTAAAATATTTTATATCAAAGAAACAGAGAACGTGACAATGTGTGATTTGATCAAATTACATCTTGAAGTTTATGAAACATATTATCAGGAACTATTCTGTTCAGGTGTTAAGTTATCAATCTAATATAGCATCATTACCTTAATTATTTCAGCAAGTTCATACCTGGCCGGTTATTGCTATTACACGTTACCTACCGATATTATACAAAGCATGTCAACACAAATGCAAGCCATTTGCAAGTAATTAGAAATTACTGTCTTGGACCAATTTACTCATTATTACGTGCTTATTGCCTACAAGCACTTCATCAGAGAGGTCAATTATCTCACGTTCAATATTCACTAATTTGATAATAAATTATATGTCATTTAGATTTGATTTGAGTTTATGATTGTAACTGTAATTTGTTTTGAACGCATAGCACGAAACTAAAATTATATACAGATTTCGTGTTAAAGGTACATACGGTAATATCAATGCATTTAACATCTGTCTATTTGTAAACGGTTTTTATCATATCTACAAAGAGACATGGTGAAACTATGAAATTGAAACACCTCATACGTCTAATTTTGCTTCTATTGTTTCTTTTTAGGAAATGGGCCATAAGTCTTGTACATGGGTGAAAGTCAGCATTTTGCGCTTATTTATGGTTGAATTCTGTTTCTAAAACGATTATTGTTATACACTAATTAAATAATGATATGATGTTGATGCAATTTTCTGAAGAAATAAAACAGAACCCGAAGCATCGTGCTCTAGCTTTTTCATAGCAATTGAATTACCTATAAATGTATTATCATATATAATCGTCTTACAAATATGTGTTATGTAAAATAATGTATATTGCTTCAATGCTAATGTACGTTGTATCTTACATGAAACGAAAGTTGTACAGTTTGGGACATGTCATGACAATGTTGCGGAGAACGATTAACAGGCTCCTATTTCACAAAACTTGTCAAGTATAAACTTTAACCCTTTACTCAAAGAAATAGCATCTAAGTGATCAAGAATTTGACCTATCTCAGGAATAGCATTTCGTCTCATTGATGTTGATCAGATATATTTATGCAACCAATCAACATTAGGTTAAGTTTTCATGTATTTAGATAAACTCGAAGAAACACCTTGTAAAACAGAGGCATTGTTGACCATGAACGCTCACGGGTGTTCAGCAATGCAGTTGTGTCAACACTTGGCTGATCTATGATTTCTTATTTCATTCAGGTTACTCTGAGAAATATTTCGATACTATTTAAAAGGTTATGTTGCCTTAAGTAAACAAATAGTATAATTATAGTAATAATCTCTTTTTCCGTTAGGTGATTGATGATTTTGTCAAGATAGCTCATGCATCGAACAAAACCATAGTTTCCCAAGAGATCTTTGAACATGACCCAATGTCTCGGGTGAAAAACTTAAAGGTAAACGTGTCGTTGACCATATAAAGAAACAAACTGTTAATAGTTATATTCATATATCTCACGAGTATTATTTAAAAGATATGTTTGTTACAAATTATGCAGTTAGGTTAGATCTGTCTGTCTGTCTGTCTGTCTGTCTGTCTGTCTGTCTGTCTGTCTGTCTGTCTGTCTGTCTGTCTGTGCGATATTTTACGTGCACATGGTTCTGTTTTCCTGAACAAAGGACCGACGGTTTAACATCCCCTTTGAAGAACGACATGCAGCAACTTGCAACAAAATAAGACATTTGCAACACCTCACACGTCACCCAACCGGAAACAGAACCAGTGACACTTGGGTCTTAACATGCTCATCAATTTGTTAATACCCCCTCTATATCTATTTTAAGTTTATGTATTTATATTCTTAATGTTACTTGTAGTATGTATAAAAATTATATAACAATACAATTATTTGGTTATTGACCACGTTTCATCAATATATAATGTATTATCAGTACTCCTTCTGAGCAGGAAAGCCACGTTACATCAATATATAATGTAGTATCATAACTCGTTCTAAGTAGGAAGGCCCTGTTATCATACCACGTTCCATCAATATATACTGTTTTACCATTACTCCTTCTAAGAAGGAAGGCCCTGTCATCATACAAGGCTCCATTGATATATAATGTATTATCATTACTTTTCTAAGTAGGAAGGCACTGTTATCATATCACGTTTCATTAACATATAATGTATTATCATTAAATTTAAGTAGGAAGACCCTAGTATTATACCACGTTCCATCAATATATAATGTATTATTTTAACTCCTTCTAAGTCGGAAGGCCCTGACATCATACAAGGCTCCATTGATATATAATGTATTATCATTACTCTTTCTAAGTAGGAAGGCCGTGTTATCATATCACGTTTCATTAACATATAATGTATTATCATTACAATTTAAGTAGGAAGGCCCTGTTATCATACCACGTTTCATCAATATATAATGTGTTATCATTACAATTTATGTAGGAAGGCCCTGTTATCATACCACGTTTCATCAATAGATAATGTATTATCAGTACTTCTTCTAAATAGGAAGGCCACGTTTCATAGATATATAATATATTAGCATAGCTCCTTCTAAGTAAGAAAGCCCTGTTATCATATCACGTTTCATTAATATATAATGTATTATCATAACACCTTCTAAGTAGAAAGGCCCTCTTATCATACTTCGTTTCATCAATATATAATGTATAATCATAATTCCTTCTAAGTAGGAAGACCCTGTTACCATACCACGTTCCAGCAATATATAATGTATTATTATAACTCCATCTAAGAAGGAAGGCCCTGTTATCATACCATGTTCCATCAATATATAATGTATTATCATTACTCCTTCTAAGTAGAAAAGTCCTGTTATCATACTTACTTATAAATACCATTTGTTGACTGTTGTTATTGCTGTGTCCTTAATGTCCTTTAAATGTTACGAAATGTATTATCTTAATCTCATGCTTGAAATAACCCCATTTAGAACCATGATGCCAGGATCGTGTTTGTTGCCTGCTATGAGGATATGGCAAGAAAAATACTATGTGCTGTAAGGTTGCCTGTTGTTTTAATTTAATATGTGCTATATAGATGATTGTTTATTATGTTTAGCATGTGCTCTACGGATAATTGTGTATTGCCTTGATTTTGTGCTGTACGGATTATTGTTTATTACGCTTATTGTGTGTTGTACAGATAATTGTGTATTACCATTATTCTGTACTGTACGGATAATTCTGTATTGCTTTTATTGCGTGCTGTAAGGTTAATCGTTATTTTCTATATTGTATGCGGTACGGATGATTTTGTATTGTCTTTATTGTGTACTGTACTGATAATTGTGTATTGCCTGTATTGTGTGATGTAAGGATAACAGTGTATTGTCTTTATTGCGTGCTGTAAATATGATTGTGTATTGCCTTTATTGTGAGCTGTAAGGATAACTGTTTACTGTCTTTATTGCGTGCTGTACGGATAACTGTGTTTTGTCTTTATATTATGTTGCATGAAAAATGGGTTTTGCCTTTATTATGTGTTGTCCGGATGATTGTGTATTACCTTTATTGTGATCTGCCAGGATAAGTGTTTATTGTCTTTATTGCGTGTTGTATGTATAATAGATACGTGACTTTATTGTGTGATGTTAGGATAAGTATGCATTGTGGTCATTATGTGCTGTAAGGATGGTTGTGTATTGTCTTTATTGTGTGCTTGACGGATGATTTTGTATTGTCATTATTTCGTGCTAAACGGATAATTGTATATTGCCTTGAGTGTGAGCTGAACGGATGATTTTGTATTGTCATTATTGTGTGCTATACAGATGCTTGTATATTGCCTTTATTGTGCGCTGCACGGAAAAATATGTATTGTCTTTATTATGTGCTGTAAGGATGATTCTGTATTGCCTTTATTATGTACTGTAAGGTTGAATGTATATTGCATTTTATGAGCTGTATGGATGAGTGTGTATTGCCTTTAATGTTTGATGCAATAATGAATTTGATGTACCATTATTGTGTGTTACACGGATAATTGTGTATTTTCTTTATTAAGTGCTATACGGATGATTGTGTATTGACTTTATTATGTACTGTAAGAATAAGTGTGTTTTTGCTTTTATTGCGTGTGATTGTGGTGATTGTTTATTATGTGGTGTACGAATATTTTTGTTTTTGTTTTTATTATTTGCTGTCAGAATGGTTTTGTATTGTCATAATCGTGTGTTATATGGATAATTATTTATTGTCTTCATTATGTGCTGAAAGATTAATTGTGTATTGCCTTTATTGTGTGCTGTAAGGATGATTGTCTATTGTCTTTATTGTGTGCTGTAAGGATGATTGTGTATTGTCTTTATAATGTGCTGTAAGGATGATTGTTTATTGCCTTCACTATGTGCTGTTATGATGATTGTGTATTGCCTTCATTTTGTGCTGTACGGATGAGTATGTACTGTATTTATTGTGTTATGTACGGATGATTGAGTATTACTTTCATTATGCGAGGATGATTTTGTATTGGCTTCATTATATGCTGTAAGGATGATTGTGTTTTGTATTTATTATTTGCTGTAAGGATGAGTGTTTATTGTCTTCATTATGTGCTGAAAGGATGATTGTTTAATTTCATTTTTGTATGCTATACGGATGATTATGTATTGCCTTGATTGTGTGCTGTACGGATAATTATTTATTGTCTTCATTATGTGCTGTTAGGATGATTGTGTATTGCCTTTTTGTGTGCTGTGAGGTTCATTGTGTATTGTCTTTATTATGTGCTGTAAGAATGATTGATTATAATGTCTTCATTATGTGCTGTAATGCTGATTAAGGATTGCCTTTATTGTGTGATGTACGGATGAGTGTGTATTGTCTTCATTGTGTGATGTAAGGATGATTGTATACTGCCTGTATTGTGTGATGTAAGGATGATTGTGTATTGCCATTATTGTGTGTTGTAAGGATGAGTGTGTATTGCTTTCATAATGTGCTGTACGAATGCTAATGTATTGCATTTATTGCGTGCTGTACGGATGATTGGGTATTGCTTTCATTGTGTAATGTACGGATGATTGTGTATTGCCTTGATTGTATGCAGTTAGAATAATTGTATATTGCCTTTATTATGTGTTGTCAGGATGATTTTGTATTGTCATTACTGTGTGCTATACGGATTATTGTTTATTTCCTTCATTGTGTGATGTTAGGATAATTGTTAAATGTGTTTAATGTGTGCTGTTACAATGATTGTTTATTGCTTTTATTGCATGTTGTTGAGGTGACTGTTTATTGTGTACAGTAAGTATAATTGTTTATTGTGTTTAAATGATTACTGTTACAATAATTGTTAATTTTATTTAACCAAAACATACACTCCATATGCAGAATCGTGAAATTGCTAGAATTGAATTATATCAAGTATACAAGTTTCTTGTAACAACATTCGTTATTTAAACTCTAATACACAATGGGTCCATGATCTAATGCAAAGCGCTTGTAATTGTAAACGTGTACGTGCTTTATATTTTGAATTTCAAATGAACATTTCTATATAAAAAAAGCATCAGACAATCGTACACTTAAGATGTACACCAAATACAATTATTTGTTTCGCTATTCCGTTACCAGGGTTACCTGACTCAATTTGAGCTGATAATTTACTTTATAATTCATAATAAGCACCATTTCTAAGATTGAAGCCAACCATATGTATTAGTTTAACTGTTGTTGTGTATTTTATTTCGATTTATTTTTTTAACTACATTAGAAAAACAATATGGATAACACATTATACTCTGAATACCCAGATCAGCGCCGCCCTATTGTGACTTTGTTGGTTGTGGTTTACCCGCCTATAGGTATCGTCAATGTTTGAAAAACAAGTGAAAAGCGATGAAAGGTACCGAAACTGAATAGACTGTACAAGTGAAAATGTTTCATTCGGTGATTGACATTTTGATCAGACGGTTATTGATTAAGTACATAATATTGAACGTTTCAATGAGCAACATCATTTATGGGCAGACCTACATATACGAGGAAAACTGTGGCATGTTAGAAATCGCTGATTAAGTCTTTTAAAGACCGTTTTGTCAAGAAGCATTGTTTAAAAAGATTCATTTTCATCAAGCAAAATAAAGGTATTTCCAGTGATATAAATGTTATTGAACGCAGTTTAGGTCTCACTACACAGTGGATTTTTGTTCTTTGTTTTAATGAAATAAGGTCTAGGATTTGCATGGCAGGAACATGTCCGCATAAAAAATACACAATAACTGGTAGGTTGACCAGCTTGATTAGAAAAAAAAGACAGTACGGTGACACCCTAAGATATATTTTTTTAAAAACAGAAATCCATTGACGCTCATCAAAACGTGAATCAATGAAATCCTAAGTCTTCCTATTTAACACCAGTGATGTTTTATTGTAGTTTGTGTTATGCCGGTTTTGCTTTACTCATCTATCAAACCCAATTACATAGGACTATTTTTAAGTGCATGAATCTTGCTTACCTGACAACAAAGGGGCACAACTGTGTAATGAGTCCTTTAAGCAAAGCCAAAAAGTATTTTATAATCATAGGTATTTAGGTTTATTATTACATTGTCTTGAGTAATGTATGTTATATATTTAATCAAGGTTGAACAGGTACATGGATTCATATGCGTTGTATATTGTTCTGTTAATGATTTTAGATCAGATATAATAAAATGTTTTAATATATTAAGGCCTACAAACTAGGATATTTTGGTCCAAAGATCGTGTGGCTGCTTTTTTCATGGTATAGCGAATTCTTTTGGCGGACTAATCTTGACAAAGAGAGTGTTGGGTGTACAGTTGAAGAGATGGAAAAAGTTATCGAAGGATCCTTTTTGTTTGGATATGTCTTTCGTAATCCAGTTGAGGAAAGGGGCATAGCAAATATAACAGGTAATCATTAATTGTGTTCTTCATCTTAGCCATGTAATAATTGTAGTAGGAATTGAGTGTGGTTCACTTCATATTTAGTTTATACTAATTTATTTATAAGTAAACTCATAGTTTATACGTATATGCACCACTCTCAAATACACTTCCTGCTGATTGTTTGTGTTTGATAGGAATACGTTTGAGGGGCGTACCCGTAACCTTTAGCGTGAACTACCATCACTGTGTACACGTTGTACACTGCATTATCGCTCTTTTTTAATAAAACATATTTTGGTAATAAGAACAATATTTGTTTTTACAAACTTACAACTTAGTTTAAACAATATTTTATTCAAATAAGTCATATATTTAACATGCATTTAACAATAAAGCATCAAGTCATACATATAAATTATGTTGAAAGGATACAGAAAAAAAACTTTAGAAGCTTATGTAAATCTGCTTCCATAACTGTTATTTTATATTTCATATATACTTTATCGTATTGTTTAGTAGTAATTTCAATTTGGCCAAATATGCAAAATTGATAAAAGACAGCAAAATGGTTTATTCAGAACATTTCAAATAATAAAAGAGCATTGATTGAAGAAAAAAAAATACAATAGAGACTCCAGCATCAAATAGTGCCGTAAAACATTGCAGATAGTAAGGAACCCTAAGTTTAATATTTTTCATATCAGCAAAAGAGTTTGACGAGCGACTCATTAAAGATGAGATGTATGATGCCACAATGTCACATTTTAATTATGCCGCCGGCGGTTGCTATGATCATTTATGGATAGCAGCCCTAGCCCTCAACTGCACAGACACAGTCCTTAAAAATAACGGTAAACATTATGTATCTTCTAAATTGACCTTACGCAGGAGCGACAATAGCTCCGCCCATTGGCCACTTGGCGATGTTTGTCCAAATAAATACAATGTAATACAATGCAATTTTTAATTAGAGACGGTTCGCTTGTCTTAGGAAAACGTCATGGTAGCAACCAATATCGATCACTGATTGGATAATCGACTTGTTTGATTGACAGCCCACGTCAGATCAATTATAACAAATTACTATGTGTATGAATACGCAAACTGTAAGATATTGAAACACAATGTTCAATAAGGTATTATCGATTCAAAGTAACTGATTATTGGGCAAGTCCATCATTGTACGGTAAAGGTAGAGTAAAGTTGGTAGGTGCAGTTTAGCATGAAGCCAATTCATAATTCAAGACCTGACTTACCTGTGTTGGTAAATGTTATGTTTACAACTGTTCTCAAGCAAACAAAAAACGATGTCTTATTGCAGTATATGCCATGCTAGCATTTACTATTCTCATCTGCAGTAAGAACCATTTTGTAATATTTCGAACTAAATTACATAGGACTCTTATTTTAGCGCAAGAATCCTACTACCGTCGTTAAAAAGTGGGCGCAACTTGATAGTGAGATGAAAACATTTTAAATGTATGCAATTGACTTTGTTAATTGAAATAAGGCTCTAGTGTACGGATTAACTGTATATAAACATATGAAGAATGTGTTTAAAAACACATTGCAGGACACCTGAAGTCATTGGACATGTTCAGCTATGGTGATTCGGATATAAATGAGGTAATTTTCGAATGCATGGGCAATACCTCGTATATAGGTGTTACTGGAAAAATTATGTTTGATGGAGGCGCTGATCCCAGGAAAAACGTGTACATCCAGAGGATCCAAGGTATTACGAAAGTTCTCCAAGTATTTTGCATCCTTTTTGCACACTTAAGGACACGTTTATTATTGGGTTTTTGTACAGCTGTTCATCACGCTCCCTATTTGATTCGAAGTTCGAAAAGACTCAATGATTGCAAATTACTCCTAAAGCCCTAATTGCAGATGTATTTATATACTTTTGTTACAGTTTCGGGCCAAGTCTTGGAATATTCACCACTTGTGCGATTCGCTTGATCTGACTGATAATGTTTGGCCCTATTTACGATAAGGCACTATTTTTAAAACAAAAACTTTAAATAGTAACACTATGATGCAATGTGTATCTTTATTGTTGGATTTAACCAACACAAAAATCAACCTCAGGATATGAAAAATATTGTTTTTTTTTGCGATTAAAAATGAGGTTCATCGATTTGAGTCTCTATTAAAGGGTAAACAGAGATATAATACCAGGTTGCAGAATACAGATTTTGTACATTAATATCTTAACAAAACACTCCTAATGATAATTTTATACTTTATTTAGCATGCATGTACTTGTAGAACAGATGTCAACAGCGAGAAATATCTTAAAAATGCATGATTTGACAGTTTATCATGCCACTTTGAACCAGAATTCGATAGTTCGAAAATCGCAATATTTAGAAAAAAGGTCCCATGGATGTGAATATATTTTAATCCGATAGTATTTGTGGTTATACCAAATATCATATGCATGCTGTGACATTTATAAGAGAATATTCGCGTGGGACAACCTTTGTATATCCTGTTTTACGATCTGACGACAAGGGTCAAAGTTGACCCAGTATTCAAGGTTTAAGCTTCCTATTGTGAGTACTGCATCTAACTGTTGCACGTCGGTGATTTCCCCTGTTATACGATCTGACGACAGGGGTCGAGGTTAGATGACCCAGTTAACCAGGTCCAAGCTTCCCATTGAGAGTACGGCATCTAACTGTTGCACGTCGGTGATCTCCTCTGTTTTACGATCTGACGACAGGGGGCGAGGTTAGATGGCCTAGAATACCAGGTTTAAGCTTCCCATTGAGAGTACTGCATCTAACTGTTGCACGTCGTTGATCTCCCCTGTTTTACGATCTAACGACAGGGGGCGAGGTTAGATGGCCCAGAATACCAGGTTTAATCTTCCCATTGAGAGTACTGCATCTAACTGTTGAACGTCGTTGATCTCCCCTGTTTTACAATCTGACGACAAGGGGCGAGGTTAGATGGCCCAGAATACAAGGTTTAATCTTCCCATTGAGAGTACTGCATCTAACTGTTGAACGTCGGTTATCTTCCCAGTTTTGCGATCTGACGACATGGGGCGAGGTCAGATGACCCAGTATTCAAGGTTTAAGCTTCCTATTGAGAGTACTGCATCTAACTGTTGAACGTCGGTTATCTTCCCTGTTTTACGATCTGACGACACGGGACGAGGTTAGATGGCCCAGTATTCCAGGTCCAAGCTTCCCATTGAGAGTACTGCATCTAACTGTTGAACGTCGGTTATCTTCCCAGTTTTGCGATCTGACGACATGGGGCGAGGTCAGATGACCCAGTATTCAAGGTTTAAGCTTCCTATTGAGAGTACTGCATCTAACTGTTGAACGTCGGTGATCTCCCCTGTTATACGATCTGACGACAGGGGTCGAGGTTAGATGACCCAGTTAACCAGGTCCAAGCTTCCCATTGAGAGTACTGCATCTAACTGTTGCACGTCGGTGATCTCCTCTGTTTTACAATCTGACGACAGGGGGCGAGATTAGATGGCCCAGAATACCAGGTTTAAGCTTCCCATTGAGGATACTGCATCTTACTGTTGAACGTCGGTTATCTGCCCTGTTTTGCAATCTGACGACAGGGGGCGAGGTTACCCAGTTTTCGAGGTTTAAGCTTCCCATTGAGAGTACTGCATCTAACTGTTGCAGGTCGGTGATCTCCCCTGTTTTACGATCTGACGACATGGGGTGAGGTTAGATGACCCAGTTTTCCAGGTCCAAGCTTCCTATTGAGAGTACTGCATCTAACTGTTGCACGTCGGTGGTCTCCCCTGTTTTATGATCTGACGAAAGAGGACGAGGTGAGATGACCCAGTATTTCAGTTCCAAGCTTCCCATTGAGAGTACTGCGTCTTACTGTTGCACGTCGGTGGTCTCCTCTGTTAAACGATCTATTGACAGGGGGCGAGGTTAGATGACCCAGTTTTCCAGGTGTAAGCTTCCCATTGAGAGTACTACATCTAACTGTTGCACGTCGGTGATCTCCCCTGTTTTACGATCTGACGACAGGGGACGAGGTGAGATGACCCAGTTTTCCAGGTCCAAGCTTCTTACTGAGAGTACTGCGTCTAACTGCTGCGCGTCGGTGGTCTCCCCTGTTTAACGATCTGATGACAGGGGGCGAGGTTAGATGACCCAGTTTTCCCGGTTTAAGCTTCCCATTATGAGTACTGCATCTAACTGCTGCATGTCGGTGATCTCCCCTGTTTTACGATCTGACGACATGGGGCGAGGTTAGATGACCCAGTATTCCAGGTTCAAGCTTCCCATTAAGAGTACTGCATGTAACTGTTGCACGTCGGTGATATCCCCTGTTTTACGATCTGACGACATGGGGCGAGATTAGATGACCCAGTATTCCAGGTCCAAGCTTCCTATTGAGAGTACTGCATCTAACTGTTGCACGTCGGTGATCTCCTCTGTTTTACGATCTGACGACAGGGGACGAGGTTAGATGACCCAGTATTCCAGGTCCAAGTTTCCTATTGAGATCTCTGCATCCAACTGTTGCACGTCGGTGATCTCTGTCGTCATTTCGTCTGTATGATTATGCTGTTGTAGTCACTCTGGCATTTGATTGTTGTTTTACCAGTTGGAAATCTATGACCTATTAGATATACTAACATGGACACTATAGGATCGTAGTGAAGCTCTAGAATCAGTAATGTGCCTAATAATGTGTTAAACTTGATCACGATGTAAACTCAAAGATGTTTGTGAATCGCTCTCGAATCTTTTCCGTGATATATTCAGTATTTGATGTTTTTTTAAGAAACCAACGGGTTGAGACTAGGATCGATGTAGTGAATCTGACGCGAGAGATCAACACTCTATATATAACGCCATCGCCCGGCTTAAAAATACCTGAAACCCCTTCGCAAGAGATTAACACACTATCCATAACGCCTTCGCCCGGCTTAAAAATACCTGAAACCTCTTAGTGAGTGATCAACACACTATCCACAACGCCATCGCCCGGCTTAAAAATACCTGAAACCCCTTCGGATCACTAATATTATGCATTGTACATATACTCAAAGGAACTTTAGAGCCACAATAAAAAAATCATTTATTGATCCCAATAAATCTACTTTGTGAATTGTAGATGGAGAAAGGGAACACGTAGGTCTGTATAATATGGATGCAAGCCCTATGTATTTCCAGTGGATCACCAATGGAATACGATGGCAAGGTAATGACTAAAATACCTTGATTTTGTTTTGATATATGAGTCCCTGAATCATGTTAGTTCATGTATTGAATGCCGCGCATTACCTCTCATAACCGGGGGCTGCGTTTCACAAAAATATCTTACGACAAAAATCGTCGTAAACGTATGCCAACACTTATTGATAGTATTTTTAATAATAATCAAAATAAATCCAAAATTGCTTAATCCCTGTAGAAACTTATATATTTTCTGGTAATATAATTATTTAAAATGTCGATCAAAATTTAAAAAAACAACATGTAATTGTCAAATTAACATACGGCGATTTTTATCGTAAGTGTTTATGTGAAACGCAGCCCATACTCCGATAAAACCGAGTCTTCTATTTTCTTCTTTTGGTTGAATCTTGTACTTCCTAATGATTCTTTTTGTCAAATGTTATGAAATATTATCAGATGTTATTAGATGTTATACAATGTTATCAGATGTTATAAGATGTTATACAATGTTATCAGATGTTATAAAATGTTATTAGAGGTGTCCAAATGTTATCAGATGTTATACAATGTCATCAACTATTATCGAATGATATCAGATGTTATACATATTATCATATGTTATAAAATGTTATAAAATGTTATAAAATGCTATCAGTTGTTATCATATGTTATCGGGTATAATCAAATGTTACCAGATGTTATCAACTGTTATCAAATGTTATCCAATCTTATCAGATGTGATCAGTTGTTATAAGCTGTTATCAAATGTTATAAAATGCTATCTTATGTTATCATATATTATCAGATGTTATCCATTGTTAGCATATGTTATCATATATTATCAGATGTTATCGAGTGTTATCAGATGTTATCATATATTATCAGATGTTATCGAGTGTTATTATCGAGGGTTATCAGATGTTATCAGATGTTATCAGCTGTTATCATATATTATAAAATGTTATCAGATGTAATACGATTTTTCAAATATTATCAAATGTACTCTTACAATAACGTTCTTTTTTATAACATCGTAACGACAGACTGACGAGTTTAAATACTTTTAAAATCAGCTATATCTAATATATTAAAGAGATTTACTCGTGGAACTTTTGGTTGTTATTATCAATAGCAGAATCGCCCCTAGGTTTACCGGTGCACCCAACCTCGCTCTTTACTCCGTCGACACAAACTATTGAAGACAAAGGTTATAACATAAACTTGATTTTCCCTAATACTAATAGTACTGCTAATAATTTCTGCTGATCATATTAAATGTCTGCCGATAGTTTCAAGTCTGACAAAGCTATGTTAGATAACACCATTGCACTTCATGCAATGCTTATGATTTATTGGTACCATTTATCATAATTAGGGTATCATTTTATGTGATAAATACAATGTTATACAAAACTATCCAGGTATCAGTACAAACACTGTAATTTTGAAACTTAACATATTATATGGTAATTGTATATAAGAAAACATCAGTACAATGTCTTACAAGTAACAGTTTTAAGTGTTAGTATAAAGAGTTATAGAGGCATATACGATTTAGAAAAAGTAACAAGAGTGGAGAAAAGATAATAAATAGAATTTACGAGAAGCTGTATGCATTATATTTTTCGTAGTTTTACATATTTCCCTATTAAATTTAATGTGACCTGATTTTGATATTGTTGATTGCAAGAAGTATTTCTGTTTTCTTTGTATCAATTTTTAAAAATAAAATATTTAGCAAGTACAATTATACAGTTTAGTAAGTTAAGGTTTGATGAGTTATATAACCCGAACGATATGTTTTTATAATAGATGTTAAAAGCTTGATTGTTTGCAATACAAAAGTTATGAACTTCTGTCCAAAAAGTTCTCACAAAGTGACATTCCCAAAACAAATGTTTCAGGATGTCTGTCACAAAAATCACATAGACTTGAATTAACTAACTTACATTTAGATCAAAACTGGTTAGTAGATAAACGTCTCAAAATATATTTGTATTGAAATGATCTTAGTTGTGTGTCTATTGTTCTTTTGAAAGGTAGACAATGAATAGTTTTCCAGTTGAGGTCGTTGAATATTTCTTCCCATTAAACATTGGGTTTTATTTCTTTAAAGACTACAGGTCTCACCACACAATTGCTTTTCACTCATGTATTTTTTTATAATATATTTGATAAACATCAACGCGTATTTTGTAGTTTGGTTAACTTAATTTAAAACAAATTACCAATATATTATATGTTCGAGAGATACCAGTACATATTGTCTAGTTTGGTTAACTTCATTCTAAAAATGTTACCAATATATTCGAGAGACACCAGTACATATTGTCTAGTTTGGTTAACTTAATTCTAAAAATATAACCAATAAATTCAAGAGACGCCAGTGCATATTGTCTAGTTTGGTTAACTTAATTCTAAAAATGTAACCAATATATTCGGGAGACGCCAGTACATATTGTCTAGTTTGGTGAACTTAATTCTAAAAATGTAACTAATATATTCGGGAGACGCCAGTACATATTGTCTAGTTTGGTTAACTTAATTCTATAAATGTTACCAATATATTTGGGAGACGCCAGTACATATTGTCTAGTTTGGTGAACTTAATTCTAAAAATGTTACCAATATATTCGAGAGAGCCAGTACATATTCTTTAATTAGGTTAATTCACCATTTATCGTTTTTATAGATTTGATCTTACATGTAATAATTGAAGGGAGGATTTTAATCTATTTTCAGTTATATACCTACTGGAATCACGTATGAATAAAATTAAGAATAGTACTTAAGATATATTAAATACTTCGTTTCAGGTATTTTTAAGCCGGGCGATAGTATAGCAAAGTATTCCTATTTAACTGGTAAGGTCAAACCTGTATAAGGTCATCTATATTGAGAGATCACTTGTCTTACCCAGCTTCATTTGTTGTTTCATATTTCTATTCTTACAGAGCAAATAAACCTGTATTAAAAAACAACCTGTTTTAAACTGCCACTTTTGCCCGTTCTATTGACGTTTATTACAGGTTTGACTGTATACTCAGATAATATCATGTAAACAAATCAGTTTAATACCATTTTGCTTTTGTTCACAGACGGCAACATTCCACGTGATTCGACATACGTAACACGTGAGGAGGTTCTGATACCACCTGCTCTTTACATCACTATGACGTCACTGGCATGCTTTGGAATAATGATAGCGGCGTCACTTTTCGCATTCAATGTAAAATATAAAAACAACAGGTAGTAAGAATATTAAACGGTCGAATGAAACAAAACATAATTATGTTCGTACTATTCAGATATGATTCTGGTATTATTTCAAAAGTCCAAAATTCACACCCAACAAATGATTGTTTTGCTTACTCTGCTACTTTGTCACCAACTTTTTAGTTTTACTGTGTTTTTCTATTGACTCGCTTTTATTGAAATCAATTTAATACCTCTGCGTTTCGTATTGCTATACATTTTAATTCTTGCGGGTAAATTAGCTAAGTATATTCCCGAGTTGTTTGTGCAATTAACTATTTCAACATTGTATCTTTATCTCAAACGTTTACATTATGAAATAGTATATTACAATCATATAAGTTACTAATATATGTTCTTTCATTAGTAAGCTTTATCTAATACCGCAGCGCGTTGACCAGTGGTCCAGTGGCAGAACATCGAGTTTCCATCCTCCACCACGGTTGTGTATTTACGTCTGGAGCAAGATCCTTTATCCGCATATGCTTAATGTTGGTTCTATCCAGAAAGACTTCCAACATGATGTGTCTGAGTTCGAGCGGGGATTCGAAGAGGCTTCCCAAGGATAAAAATAAAAACAATACAAGGCACATTTTACACCGCTACCACAACAGCACACATGTAAACAATGCTTAGAATGATGGTTAATACGTATTATAATTTAAACTTATATATTCTATATCGATTGTGAACCAAAACAAAGCAATAACGCTCGAAGTCTTCATAGGTAGAACAAGTATGAGAATATGCGAATAAAGTGTCTTATTCAAGGTTACTACACATAGCCATTGTGAAGGTTCGAACTAACGAACCCCTGCTCCTGGATCTGATGCTTTACCACTGGACCATGCGCTCCACAAATAAAACCAATTATTATAATGACAATAGAAACATAAAGTAAAGTATTCCACGTGTTGATACGTGACTTCTTGTTGAATATTCTCTTTTATTTGTCCACGTGTTAAAGGATTGTAAAGATGTCGTCGCCCAATATAAACAACCTTCTGCTACTGGGATGTGTGCTTTGTTATAGTACCGTGTTCATAAAAACTACAGGAACAAGTAATGCCACATTCTGTTGGGTGAGTATACGTTATGTTCATCGAAACTTTATAAACAAGCAACTTTTTAATCTGCATGAAAAGTAGTGTTCCATCCAACGTTTTAACAGGACAGAAACAAAATTCAAATTCAAATGTGTGTCGTTATATAGCGGGAATGTGGTGTTTGCTGAACGTTCACGTGACTAATAGTAAAGTGTCAACGCAACCCATCTAATAAATCAATCAAATTATGCATGTAAACCCATATACAACTATCAAAAACTGTGTATTTAAGACAGTTGTAAGAACTTGTTTCACAATCGATGTAAAATAGATTAGTTGAAAGCGATATTTATTTAGCATCATCAATGGCTTTAAGATTAAGAAACAGTTTTTACAATTATTTATTAGAAACATGCTAAAGATGGACAGAAAAGTGATAAGAATAAATTGAAAATAGATCCGTGATACTATACATAACGGCCAATTTAACCATCGAAAGTCGGTATACAAAGATATTGATACAACTTGTTACAGAACAAAACTAAGCTTAGACATTAGTTATTTATTTTAAAATTGAATGTTGTCCGAATATTATATTAACATTAAAATGTACTCATCTATTCCTTTTCAGGCACGAACATTTTGTTTCGCCCTGGGTTTCACCTTGTCATTTGGTGCCTTGTTCTCCAAGACTTGGCGAGTGTATCGTATTTTCACAAACAAAAGACTTTCAAAAAGGGTAACACTCTGTTCATATACCATTGAATGCTGTTAAATTTACATTCGATTTAAAAATAAGAAGTAATTTTGCTTTAATTTATCGTATATCGTACATGTTTGTTCTGAAAGTAGTTTGCTATATGATAGTTAACAAAAATGCATAGAGAAATCGACGTCTCACTACGCAGTTACGTCGCATTTTGCCACGATGACATAATAACATGATTATGTTATTTTATTTAAAATATTTCAAAATGAATCATACGGGCTGTGATATCTTGCTGAAAATGAGTAGAGCAAAGCTCGCAAAGCATATACTGCAATAAGACATTTTAACAGATGGATGTTTTTATGAACATTTGAAGGCTTCTTTATTTAAAAAAATAGGATTGTCACTACACTGTCTTTTAAAAAAGAAAACTTATCAACCTACGAGTTATTATGGCATATTATGTGCGAATACATTCCTGATATGGAAATGAATATGTGCAATTTATTTTTTAACGTTTAAATCCTTATTTCATATAGAACAAAGAACAAAACACAACTGTGAAGTGAGACATAACAAGTTTGGCTTCTGATCTATCCAAAGTGTAATCATTATTTCCATTTGTTTCGTATGTAGAAGAATAGTGTAATCATTGACTGCGTCGCTTAAATTCGTAACTGTTGGAAATGTTTTTTATCATTTTAAATATTTAGGGGTCATGAGTTCGATCCCCACCCGGCAACAATCTCCGTTATGATTGCTAAACGACATTGTGTCTCATTGTCATTCATATCTCACCGCTGATTTAATTGGGGAAGTTATCAGTTAGTCGCGGAGATTGGGTGTGCTCGATTACTGGTTAACCTCTCAGGATCCCAACAAAGTGGTTATGTTAACTGATCGTCTGTTAGCTCTTGATGGCATAACAATGATCCAAAATATTCAATAAATCAATCATATTAAATGTTGAAGGTGACTTTTTCTCAATATCTCTTGGATTACAAAACACTAAACTTTGCTAAAGACATCAGGTGTGTTTTTTAGGACTACTCTTTGACTTTAACTTAAGAATATATTTTGAAAAACACATTTATAGACGATTTTAGAGACCAAAAATAAATTATTTGCAAGCATGACGGGACATCTAAAATACAAACCCTCACAATATGTATGTATGTATGTTATGGTAAACGTGATAGCTAAGGTTGACATTTAGAGTTTCAAGCTAAAGTTTAAGAATGTTCTCAAGAATGGTTGGTGTATACGACACCAGGGGTTGTAGAACTCAAAGGACACAAACACGACAACATGAGAAGTGTCAACAGCAAATGGACGTATAGCACCGTCAAAACACAACATGCAGACGATAGATTCAGGGAAATTATATGCACATCCTACAAGTCATAGCTATTGAATGTTTATTTAACTTTGATGTCATTAAACTTTTCCCTGAAACAACAGACCAATCAGCGTGCTCAAATATGCTGCTATATAACGTACCCAGTTGTTGGGAAATCTGGGTTCGTTCTACAGATTTTGCAGACGAAGTAACTATAGCGGATACTTTTTGGCCCTGTTAGGGAAAAACTATTTGGCAAACTAATCATTTAGAATTTAAATTTGTAAGTGATTTCGTCAAGATAGAATTTAAATTGAATATAAACTTAGATATTTTATGTTTTTATCATGGAAAATTATGTCGAATTTAAGCATTGCAATTTGCATTACCATTTCAAATAATTTTATTGTGTTTTAGTAACTGTTTGCAGCATCAATATATGGTAATAAATTGTACAAAGTACTCCAACAATTTTAAACCCATTTCTGAGAACGGTTTCGTTTTATTTATATTTTACTGTACAAAGCAATAATTTTGAATCATTAAAAAGTTAAAATAGTATTAAAATGATACTTAAACACGGGACTTTACGTAAATACGCGATACTTCACAAAATCTCAATTAATAGTTTCTCTGTCTAATTCTTTAAATCTGGTTAAACTAACTCTCGCACTTTCTCCCATCGTTATATAAAAAGACCAAAATGTAACCTGACTAGACAATCTGCTTGCATACGCGATAGAATTCAAATGTGAGTGTCGTAAAAAAAGATCCATAAAGCTTAGTCATAAGAAGTTTGAAAACAGACAAATAGTTATTAGTTATAAGATGCTTGGTACATGTAAGTAAATTCCTATCGCATTAATATACTTAAAATGCATTATCATTCTTGCTTGCCAGTCATATGGTACACTTTCATACATTGTGTATATTACAGACGATGAAAGATTACCAACTTGTTGCCATCATCTTGTCACTAGTTGGTGTTGTGTTGGTTGTTCTGGTCACGTGGGAAATTGTGGCGCCACATACCGTCATCACGAGTACACTGTATAAAGAGGTGAGGGGATACTTGCATATAACATATTCGATATGTAAAAAATATGGGTTTGAAAATGAGGACACCGAATACTATTGCATGTAATGTCCTTTTTAAATGATCAATTTCGTATTTTTCGTGCTACATGCCACCTTCGTCCTTTAAGTGTTAACAACGTGTTACATGGGAATGATAATATCTTAGACGATGAAAATATTTTATATATTTGACAATGTCCAAACTGAAAACGTTTTGATAAACAATAGCTCTTATTAAGGTTTAGTATTGAAATCCTCAATTCAGGTCAACATCGGATGCGTATATTCAAACAATGTCCCCTATTTCATTATCTGTCTTCCTGTATGAATAGGTTTTAGAGCCTGAATGGTTTATGTAAATAATTTCTGGTTGGGAAGAGCCTATTTTAATTTTGGGTAATTTGTATCACAACCCTTCCGCTATTCCAAGTATACAAACAAGCGATAAAATATGTTTAAAGTAAATGACTCATTGTATATTACAGTAACCAAGAGTTGCTTGGAAGCTACTTACTGCATCAATCTTACCGAAATATTTTAACATTGCAAATATATCCTTTAATCGACAAATATGTTATAGTTGATGAGTTTGATTTCTTCAGACGGAAACCATTACTAAAGTAGCATATATTGTTACTGAGATAGTTGAACAGAAGGGTATTGTTAGTGTGACAAATCCAAATATTCAGAAATTTAAACATTGAGATAAACAATGTTTTCACAATAAACCACGTATTGCAATATTGAATGGTAAACACGTGGCATATTAAACGTCTGATTCAGTGTACGCATTTATTCAACAGGTATATATGACGGGAAATGACGCAGAAATTCAACCGTTTATTCGTATTTGTCATTCTGAACATTCGGTTCAGTTCGGTTGGACATTTTACATTATAGAGGGTGCACTTTTATCATTCGGAGCTTTTCTTGCCTGGGAAACACGACACGTGAGTTTGAAATAAAAAAATATTTATGAACATGTTTGTGAATACGGTCACTTTATTCAATATAAACTTTGAAAAACGAACCAATATCTTTAAGATTGCGTTTGTACAATATTCTTAAACCACTGTATTTACATGTAGAAGTATATTCCAGGAAGTCTTCATATTCCTTAGTTGTCCCATGACCGAATGGTGTTCGATCACAGGATTCTTTTTGTACACATGTGTCAAGGTTAAAAGAAAATAAGTCTCAATTCGTACACTTAATCATTTTATTTATCACTGAAATTTCTAAGTTTCAAATACTAAATACAAAACAAAAAAATATTCAAACAAGCAGAGCGTCGTAAAAAAACTTCAAAAAATACCAAACACGAAAAGTAAACCTATACTAGCTCGTATCCATGAGACGGCCGTGAACCGATCTCCGCTCTCTTTTATACATAATCTCGGCCACTTAAATGTCGAAGTCCACATTTCACAGATACAACTTCACCTTGAACTTGCTTATATAAACAAATATGTTATTCTTAGTATCGAAACAATACTACGATTGATAACAGGAATCATTAGTGGCAATAATTAGAGGTCTGTGGGGTCAGTTAGATGCCCCCATTTAATAATGCAACTTCCATTGTTTAACTTCGTATAAGGATAACAAGGTTCAAATATCAGCCTACATACCCAGTTCCTAAATGGTCTGAACTCAATGTATGGTCAGCAGATTTGATAAGATTTCAAGTCATGTTTGACCTCCTTGATAGTGATAATATCATCATGATATTGAAACACTCATTCGAAATTAATTTTGACAGTAAATTGTTACATGCTGCGTGTAAATGCGTTGGTATTGTTTGAGACACCAATCACATGTTTGTGCACGTACATGTTAATGTGAATTGTATGTGTATCTGATGAGAAACAGATTAAGTCCATTGTGCACGTACATTTTAACGTAAATTATATGTGTATCTGATCTGAAACAGATTAAGTCAATTCAAAAACGGTCTGGCCTCTGTTTCACTACAACTGTTTTTCCCTTTGTGATGTTTCGCTTAGATGAGCAAAACAAACACAGGTATTGTATATACTGCAAATAAGAAATCACTGGAATTAAAAGTGTAGACAAATATATTTTAGAGCCTTAGGAGTGTCACTGCACTGTTTTAAATATACACAAGCTAATCAATCACCTGTTATTGTGCATTTCATTAGCAGGTAAATAAAAAAAAAATATCTGCTATAGCAAAAATATTTTACAATTTTTTCTATGCGGTTTCTTAACCGAGGAAATTTTAGATTCTTTTTAATGTAAATCATAGAGTAAGACTCATCTATGTAGTGATGCCTTTAGATTTGGTTACAAACTTTAAATGTGGTATAAACCACGTTTTGCCAGTTAATACACACTGAAGTGTAAATGATCACCTGTCTATAGTATTGTCTGAAATGATTTCAGGTTAAGATCGAGGCGCTGAATGACTCCCGTCAGATAGGTCTGTGTCTGTATAACGTTGTGATCCTCAGTGTTGTTGGACTGACCTTCTCTCTGCTGCTGAGCCAGCACGTGGTGATGCTGTATGGCATAACATCTGCCTGTATCATCATCGGCACAACCGTCACACAGATTGTCGTGTTCCTGCCAAAGGTATAAGGTCAAAACACATTTATTAATAATTCAGTATTAGGTGATGTTTCCAAAAACGTAGCAAACATAGGGATGGGGAACTTGACTTAAATTAATAAGTATTCAACAATTGAAACAATCTGAGCCATATAATGCACATAAAGCTTTCAGCTGATATGGACTCTTCCTTTCATGTTGATGTGCTTGGGCTCATAAACTTTTTTTTTTCCTCGCGATACATGGTGTGGTGTCCAGTTCGATTTTATTGTTTTTGTCTGATTCTAATAGAAAATCTACGTAACCCGTGATTTAGTCAAATCAAGGTGATCTGATTGGATAGATAATTAAAGCAATCTCATTGGATAGAAAATTAATCATGGCACTCACATTGGATAGAATATCAGGTTGAACACTTAGTCACAATTGTAACGCATTACATCATAGATAATAACCATGATTTGAACAATATTATTCCGTTGATATTATATTGTCTGAGACCGATAACTTCTCACTATCAATTCTGGGGTCGTGCATTCTTATCCTGCCCGGACACAGACTCCGTGGTGACTGATATGCGACATTACGTCTCGTTGCTATTCAGTCTTTTACCGCTGATTAAGTGCAAAAGTTATCAGTTTATTATGGAGATATGTGTGTTCGGGTACTGGTCAAACGTCTAACGAGAGCGATAAGGTTAATGAATCATCTGTTAGCCGTCGATTGTATATACCTGACGCAAATAGTCAAACAAAAACAAACAAATGCTAGATTATACATGTCATCTTTAAATTTCTTAAATATTAAATTGGTGCCACATGTTTCTAACTTATAATGTGTATATATTTATTACAGGTACATGTTGTCTTCACGAAGGTAGCCACCAATGATTCTACTTCAAACACGCGAAATGTAAATCCTACCGCGTGCAGTGATTTGAGTAAAGTGGTTAACTCAATCAAGCTCACTGATGGTTCAGTCGGTATGAGCTCAAATAATTAACAGTCAATTAGTGCTTTATTCGCCTTTAAATTATACATAACAAACAGGTGTTTTCATTTTTATTCTTACAAACAAAAATGATATTGATAGTTAAATATTTACGAAAGTAAAGATGATTTGTGAATTGTAAAAGGATTTACATCATACTCTAGGCAATAGTTCGTTAAAAATGATTCGTCTGTTAAAAACCAGAACCTGGTATCTATGTTTTTTGAAATTGTTCAGGAACATGAAAAAACGTTGTCAAATGTTAAAAAAATCATATTTACATAAAATTCTTAGCAATTTGACTCATCGATACATGCTTTAGTATTATACATATGTTTCAAATTATTGGTTCTTCAAATGATGACATATAAGGCTATTTTGGTTTTTGGCAGAATAAATTTAGTTAAAAAGCAGTATTTATGTATAGGTTCAACATCTTATCTTCCGATAAGATGTTCTGGTTTTGAGCAAAATGAAAAGTGTTCTATATTTCAGCTAACCTTACCCTGGTATCTATAGATGCTTGTATTTAGCACATGTAAAAAACAGATATTTCTGAAAGTATTTTATGCCAGAACCTAGTATATAACTATACCAGTCTTTAGCTTTAAGGACATGAAAACAAATTGTATATGAATGGAGATGCAAAATATTGTATTAACCAAAACAATATTTTGGCATTAACAAAAGCAAGAGTTAAATATTATTTTATTTTGCTATATAATAGTATACATGGATACAATGTATGGCAATTCAATTTGATAACAAAAATCTAATAAGATAAAGACATAACATTGTAAATTGCCATATGCTGTTCTTGTTGTAACAGAAGTCGCAGTAATACTGAGGCTTTTTAAACCAAAACATGTTATCTTGTGGGTTAATAACATTTATAATCATGATAAAGTCATTCAGATGCATAAACAATTAAAATAAAATTTTCACACATAATGTGATTATGTTTGTCGTAATCTACAGACATGCAATTCAGGTATATAAGGCTTTAGACATATTTTCTTTAAATGACGAAATAAAATATTACACATTTATTATAACATATTTTACATACCATTACATAGTGTTACTATCAGACCTGAAATCGTGCCTTTTTGCAATTCATGGTCATGATATCATCATAATCTTTTTTCCTATACACCGTGGTCATTTCTAATTTCAAACAGTTTAAATACTAAGACATTGAGTTTAGTATTTTTAAGTACATGAAAACTGAACATTTAATTGAACATTTTTTATATCACTGTTAAACTGTCTTGTCTTCTACCATTATCTGTATATAGATATATGCTGTTACATGGGACATTTTTAAGTTTAAGTACTCGTTGAATTCTGATGGTATTCCACCATTCTTTCACAATGCAATCGTGTCCTTTTTCTTGGCACTTGATATTTGTAATTTTGCTTTGTACAAATACAGCAGTTGTTCTTTAGACTAGATTGCATCTTCTTCACTTCTGATATTCCCTTTATTCATCAAAATCGTATTTGAAGAGGCACATATCTGGGTCATCTTTTATGATTCGCACCCACTTTATGCTGGTTCATTTTGTTTTTTGCCAATTTTCCATGTTGTTGTTCTGGTTGGTTTATATCTGACATTTTTGAAGTCCTTATGTTTCGGGGTCACTACATAGTAAGGACTTTTTGTGCCATAGATACCACAGTGTCCCACTGGCTTGTCACGAAGATATATGATTTTGGCTTTTTTTACTTCAATCGCTGCGTACAAACAATCGCACATCATGTGCATTATGCCCACTCTCAAGACATTTATGGTTATTTATTTTGATGTTAGATGTTGTTTTTTGTTGTTTTTGTTTTGTTTTGTTTGTTGTTTTTTTTTTTTTTTTGGGGGGGGGGGGGGGGGGGTTCAGAATTGTATACATACGTGTGGCCGTGATCAGATTTCTGCTTTGCCCAGGGTATACACCTGAATATAGAATTATGTGTTCAACTGAAGATTCCAAACTTCAAACATAGAAATGTTTGATTTCTGATCAAAACTAATATGCTGCGCTGTTGCCACCTGCACCATATATAGACAAGATATAACAACACGATTTGTTTATGCAATACATCACATTTACTAGTGAACATGGTGTATACATAACTGATTGTAAGGTACCGGTGTGAACTTTGCTACTCTGCCTTGCAATCCTGCTATCCTTGTGTTTTTGTTCGGGGCAAATGTTACAGCATCACTTTCATTATGTGGAATGTACCGGTTGGTACACTTAATTAGAATTTGAAATGTATTTTTTGTTTCTTGTAGGCATTCGCTTTGGATTTAAGTGTTTCTTACTATCACTTATATCTACAAGTTCACTTTCCATTGTGTTTCTAGCAGTTTAGTTTACCTCTGTGATATACTTCTCTTTTATGGTTGTTGTATTGTTACATTAGTTTTCCTCTGTGACAGTATTACATTATGCGACTTTTCTTTTATGGTTGTTGTATCATCAAGTTCGTTTTCCTCTGTGATAGCCTTTAAAAACCCGTCTTCTTTTTCACGGTTGATGCATCATAACATTTATTTTCCTCTGTGACAGTACTAACATTATCCGATTTCTCATTTACGGTTGTTGTATCATCACGTTCGTTTTCCTTGGTGACATCACTTACAATATCCAACCTCTCTTTTATGTTTGTTATATCGTTACACTCATTTTTCTCTGTGACAGCATTTACAATATCCAACTTATCTTATATGGTTGTTATAGCGTTACACTCATTTTCTTCTGTGACAGCACTTACAATTTCCAACTTCTCTTTTATGGTTGTCATATCGTTACACTCATTTTGTTCTGTGACAGCACTTACAATATCCAACTTCTCTTTTATGGTTATTATATCGTTACACTCAATTTGCTCTGTGACAGCAATTACAATATCCAACTTCTCTTTTATGGTTGTTACACCGTTACACTAATTTTCATCTGTGACAGCAATTACAATATCCATCTTCTCTTTTATGGTTGTTATATCATAACACTCATTTTCCTCTGTAACATCACTTACGATATACATCGTTGTTATATCGTTACACTCATTTTCCTCTATGACAGCACTTACAATATCCAACTTCTCTTTAATGGTTGTTATATCATTACACTCATTTTCCTCTGTTATTACACTTACAATATCCAACTTCTCTTTTATGGTTGTTATATCGTTACACACATTTTCCTCTATGACAGCACTTACAATATCCAACTTCTCTTTTATGGTTGTTATATCGTTACACCCATTTTCCTCTGTGACAGCACTTACAATATCCAACTTCTCTTTTATGGTTGTTTTATCGTTACAATCATTTTCCTCTGTGACAGCATTTGCAATATCCAACTTCTCTATTTTGGTTGTTTTATCGTTTCACTCATTTTCTTCTGTTACAACACTTACACTATCCAACTTCTCTTTTATGGTTGTTATATCGTTACACTCATTATCCTCTGTGACAGCACTTACAATATCCAACTTCTCTTTTATGGTTGTTATATTGTTACACACATTTTCCTCTATGACAGCACTTACAATATATAACTTCTCTTTTATGGTTGTTATATCGTTACACTCATTTTCCTCTGTAACAATACTTGCAATATCCAACTTCTCTTTTATGGTTGTTATATCGTTACACTCATTTTCCTCTGTAACAGTACTTGCAATATCCAACTTCTCTTTTATGGTTGTTATATCGTTACACTCATTTTTCTCTGTGACAACACGTGCAATATCCAACCGCTCTTTTATGGTTGGTATATCGTTACACTCATTTTCCTCTGTGACAACACTGACAATATCCAACTTCTCTTTTATGGTTGTTATATCGTTACACTCATTTTTCTTGATTACATCAACTACAATATCAAACTTCTCTTTTATGGTTGTTATATCGTTACATTAATTTGTATTTTCTGTTACAGCAATTACTTCATTTCCAAATATGCTTTCATTTTCAACCAAAAACTGTTCTATCTGTGTGGCAAAGGTGTGAAGTTTGTTATCATTATCAACTGGCTACATCTAGAAAATTTTTTTGATAATAATTCTGTATTTTAAACTAACCATTTATCATTCTTCTATAATATGAACAAATGCACGTTAACAGCAAAAGGTGTTACGGCGACCATAATAATGATTAATATAATTATTCAGTATAAGTACAATTTTAATTTATGAATTAACTAAATTAATTGACATATACAGAAATAAATATTGAAATTTTGGTATATATATTTATAATATCTATTTCAAGTACAATAAAAACTAATCTAATTGCATTTATCTATAATAATGAGTGATGCATAAAATTACATACCTTTAAATTTCATTATTTTGTGTCACTTTTTAAATTTTTCTAGATTGTGTTAATACCGTTGCTTATCATCAACACAATAAGTCAGATAAAATCTGATATACCAGGTTATCAACACCAATTTGCACTTCTTTTGTCAAATACCTGTTTTAAAAATGTTTCATTTACAAACAATATGGACTGGTTTTTACCACACCAGACGTTTTCACTATTTCTCACACAACCATACAATTCTGTTGTTTAATACCAGGGTATGGCTGAATATTGCTTGTATTTATTTACAAGTAGACATGTGTATCTTTAGCTGTTAGGTTTAGCAAAATGGTAGAGATGATTAGAGTTGTCACATGTTAAAGCTGTAACCTGTCATAATCATATACCATGTTCTGTCTCTCGGTTTGTTACCGAATTCTTTCTGGTAGTTAAAAACCAAAATATTGTATGCACTGGTGATAAACTCTGGCATGCAAATGTGTTGCATAAATGACAAAAATATATAGTATCTACATCTACAAGATTTTGGCAGGTGGAAATCGGATAGATTTCAGATGCAAGGTTTGATCTATAATCAATATCTTCAAAACTAATTAAGATATGAAGCTGACATTTTGAGACAATATGTATTTACAAGATATCATACTAAGAATTTTAAAACCATATTTTCGGAAATTTTGGTAGACACCAGGTTTTTGTTTTTAACAGACGATTTGTTAAAATTGTTAGAAATGAACATAAAGATTGAAGTTTGTTTCCAATTTAAAACATAAGTTAAATTATAAAGCACAATATAAAGTTTTTCATAGTAATTGGTTGGTTTAAGCTCCTCAGTGATGGCTTTGTTACTGCCTATTTGAAGAAGCGCATCTATATATCTTAATTGTAGTACGTGTTGGTTGTTTATGCTCATGTGGTCACTCAGTCTGTGTGTTTGTGTTGTATTTATCTTAATTGTAGTACGTGTTGGTTGTTTATGCTCATGTGGTCACTCAGTCTGTGTGTTTATGTTGTATTTATCTTAATTGTAGTACGTGTTGGTTGTTTATGCTCATGTGGTCACTCAGTCTGTGTGTTTGTGTTGTATTTATCTTGATTATGGTATGTGTTGATTGTTTATGGTCATGTGGTCACTGAGTCTGTGTGTCTATGTTGTATTTACCTTGATTATGGTATGTGTTGATTGTTTACGTTCATATGGTCACTCAGTCTATGTGTTTGTGTTGTATTTATCTCGAAAATGGTAAATGTTGATTGTTTTCGCTCATGTGGTCACTCATTCTGTGTGTTTAGGTTGTATTTACCTTAATTATGGTATGTGTTGATTGTTTATGGTCATGTGGTCACTCATTCTGTGTGTCTATGTTGTATTTATCTTGATTATGGTACATGTTGATTGTTTATGCACATGCTGTCACTCAGTCTGTGTTTTTCTGTTGTATTTATCTTGATTGTGGTATTTGTTGATTGTTTACGCTCATGTGGTCACTCAGTCTTAGTGTTTTTGTTGTATTTATCTTGAATATGGTATGTGTTGGTTGTTTATGGTCTTTTGGTCACTCAGTCCGTGTGTTTGTGCTGTATTTACCTTGATTGTGGAATGTGTTGATTGTTAATGCTCATGTGGTCACTAAGTCTGTGTGGTTGTGTTGTATTTATCTTGATTATGGTATGTGTTAATTGTTTATGTTCATGTGGTAACTGAGTCTGTGTGTCTGTGATGTATTTACCTTGATTATGGTATGTGTTGATTGTTTATGCTCATGCGGTCACTCATCTTTGTGTTTATGTTGTATTTATCTTGAATATGGTATGTGTTGGTTGTTTATGGTCTTTTGGTCACTCAGTCTGTGTGTTTGTGCTGTATTTACCTTGATTGTGGAATGTGTTGATTGTTTATGCTCATGCGGTCACTTAGTCTGTGTGTTTGTGTTGTATTTATCTTGATTGTGGTATGTGTTAATTGTTTATGTTCATGTGGTCACTCAGTCTGTGTGTTTGTGATGTATTTACCTTGATTATGGTATGTGTTGATTGTTTACGCTCATGCGGTCACTCAGTCTTTGTGTTTATGTTGTATTTATCGTGAATATAGTATGTGTTGCTTGTTTATGCTCATGTGGTCACACAGTCCGTGTGATTGTGTTGTATTTGTCTTGACTATGGTATGTGCTAATTGTTTATGCTTATGTGGTCACTTCGTCTGTGTGTTGGAATTGTATTTACCTTGATTATGCAATGTTTTGATTGTTTACGCTCATGTGGTCACTCAGTCTGTGTGTTTGTGCTGCATTTACCTTGATTATGGTATGTGTTAATTGTTTGTGCTCATGTGGTCATTCAGTCTGTGTGTTTGTGTTATATACCTTTATTATGGTACGTGCTGATTGGTTATGCTCATTCATGTGGTCACTAAGTTTGTGTGTTTATATTGTGTTTATGTTGATTATGGTATTTCTTGATTGTTTATGATGTTGTGGTCACTCAGTATGTGTGTTAATGGTGTGTTTACCTTGATTATGGTATGCCTTGATTGTTCATGATGTTGTGGTCACTCACTCTGTATGTTTATGTTGTGTTTTTCTTGATTATGGTATGCGTTGAATGTTCATGATGTTGTGGTCACTCAGTGTGTGTGTTTATGTTGTGTTTATCTTGATTATGGTAAACGTTGATTGTTCATGATGTTGTGGTCATCAGTCTGTGTGTTTATGTTGTGTTTATCTTAATTATGGTATGTTTTGATTGTTTATGCTCATGTGGTCATTCAGTCTGTGTGTTTGTCTTGATTATGGTATGTGTTGATTGTTTATTCTCAGGTGGTCACTCAGTCTGTGTGTTTAAGTCGTATTTATCTTGATTATGGTATATGTTGATTGTTTATAATGTTGTGATGGCTTCGTCTCCTGCTGGACATATTATTTGTTTTTTTATGACAGAATAACGCAAACTTTACTATTCTAAAATGGAAATGGAGCTTTGCTAGTAACCAGTACAAAGAAAGAATTTCAAATTTGTCTTTGGAGCATATTGTTTATGAGACTTGAACTATTTACATGCAGGCAGCGTCGAGAGCAATGATGGCAACGCACAAAGACTTTTTGAATGATGTTGTGTTTAAAAACTTCGCAAGGTGTATCGCAACATGTGAAATATATTTAAACATACAGTTGTTTTGTGATCCGAAAAATCTAAACATCTTCCTTAATTATCATTATCAAACACAACTGATGGATATGTCTTAGCTGTTAAGTGTCTATTGGTAAAAAAAGAAAACCGTCCTATATGTGATTATTACAGCTAATAGTTTAATATTATACAAAATAAGTTTTATATGAACAATATCTAGGGCAACATCATCCTGTAATATATATATAGCCTAAATAGCACGTGCTAAGTGCAAGGCTAGACTAGCCCAATATGAACTAAAAATGTAGATAGACTTTGTTGCGCTAAGCCCACAAAATGTCGGGTCAAAAAACTATAAAAAAAATATACTGTATGAATTACTATTTTATATTTTTAGTTAATAATTAAATTTATTCAAGGACGGCATTATGAGATGTGTATGGTATGTGTCACGTTTACATACTAAACAGAACAGCTAACCCGCCACTTTTGTATAACCAGTTTTTCGTAAAACTATTGAGTAGCGTAATTAGAGTTTGTTAACGACATAAGCAGACATGTATGTATTAAATTTACATTGCGCAAAAGTCAGTGATTAAATAAATTCCCGGTAAATAACATGTCAGGTGGCGGGTTAGCTGTTCCGTACAGTATATTTGTTTACAAGCCTACTACTTTACACATGAAATAAATAATAGTTAATCTCAAAAATTGTTTTCCTATATACCAACCATTTCACTCACGAGTGGATCCGCTATGCGTGCATGCAGTGATGGGAAGTGGGAGACAACGCGACAGGATAGATCCTGCTGATCTTTGTACCCATATAGCTTAAAATGGCAGGACGTGTGAGAAATAGCTGAATTCACGCACCCCTATGATATTTGTGAACAGCCTGCAATTGTTTATATCACCATTAGAACATAAGAATAAATAAGAATTACTAGAATTTTCATTACAGCGAATAAGGGTTTGCGAAAGCAAATCTATAGCCGTAGATATGATGTGAAGTAATTCACAGTTTTTTTATCTCTAGGCCTGTTCATAGATTTAACTGTATTTCAAACCACAGGGCTACGGCACCTATCAAATATCCCCTATACCACCAACCCAACTCCCATCCCCCAAAACGCTCTATAACGCCAACAAATGGGGAAAAATAAGAACATGTTTGTATTTGCGAATAAAGATTTTCGTAAAGGGGTAGAACTCGACCCAAATATCAATTACCGAATATGATCAATAGTTGCTCTCCTTTATACTCCTTAACGATTACTGTTATATATATATACACTTTATTAAAATGGTTGGAAAGAGAAATGCATTGGCTTTCCAACACAATGTTTTAACGAGAGTGTAACACTATTTGTTGTATTTTTAAAACATTCAACACAGGGAAGTTAACCAGTGTGAGTATTCATTTGTAAAGTAAAATAAGCAACAACGCAATGTTCAAATACGTTGCCTTTATTTTGCAGCATAAAGGGGAGCAACTACTTATCATATTCGGTAATTGGTTCAGAAAAGTTGCCTTTCATTAATACTGTATATATATTTAAGCACTCCGTGACTTATATATGTATGTTTCTTCCAGGTTCTGTGATTTCACTTAACATCTAAACTGTAACAAATATTACTTCTTCTACGACATCCACTTCGATCAGTATTAACCATTATAACCACAATACATATTGCTTTTTCCACGACATCCACTTCGATCAGTAGAAACCATTATAGCCACAAAACATATTGCTTCTTCCGAGACATCTTATTCGATCAGTAGAAACCACCATAGACACAATACATAATGCTTCTTCTACGACATCTACTTCGAAAAATAGAAACCATTATAGACACAATACATAATGCTTCTTCCACGACATCTACTTCGATCAGTAGAAACCATGTTGTTCGTTTTGTTATTTAAATAAAATTAATCAAATGTTGTTTTTTTTGTTGAGTTATTTTTTTTAAGTGAACGTCTGTTTGAATTGTTAGTTTTTGCTGCTGCTTCTACAATATATGTGTATTATAAAATTATGGCTTTATACGTAAATGGTCACCTTCTTAAGATGTAAATGTATTAACTGGAATATATATGTTTGAACACACGACATATCATATATGGATATATATTATTATTTGTGTGAATACCTCAGAATATATCTGAGCAGATCTGACTGCCATCTTTCCGCAAGTAACTGGCAAACATTTCCACAAACAGTTCCGGACTGAGCTTTGCTCGACGCCACAACTGCAGCAGTATTATTGCTTTAAACCATGACGGACGCCCCTTACCGGAGTATACTCATCGACTACGTGTATGTTAACAAACTTACAGTGATGGATAAATGACCTTGTGACGGCGTATTTGACCTTTGGGAACACTCACAATAGGGGTATTTTTGTTGTCAACCGTGATGAATTAAACAAGACATATTCTGATTCTAGCTTCTGGTGCAACGTTAAACAGATGATCTTACTGGAGTGTTCAGTCATTGTAACTGACGTAACGTCTATAAATAAAGCGTTAACTATTACAGTGTCACATTTTTGGGAGTGTTTGGTTATTTTTACCGTCTGGAATATTATATGGTATTCAAAAAAGAAAAAATCTTACAATATCTATTTTTTATATATTTATTTGTTTATCAACATCGGAAAAACAAAATGTTTTGCGAAACTGTCGTCATTCTGTTTAGAAATAGATTCGCCCATTATGGGTATATTAGATTTATCTTCTTTAAACAGTATAAAAGATAAATAATCGATAATAACCCTAATTGGTATACCCTATCTATAAATAGAATGACTTACTTTTTTCATTAACACTATAGCATAAATAATGTACCTAACACAGGATATGTAAACCGTTTGATTCATGTGTAATATACTAAGGACGTTCAATAAATACTGTTATTCGTCCCATAAATTATGAACCATGAGCATGTAAATCGTGAAATTTCACGGACATATAGATTAATTTGTTATGCATGAGAAGAAACCAACACACAACTCGTGCGACTTCCAGAAAACGTTTTTATCGTAGTCTTGACCACATTCAGTCGTATAAACTGCAGTCAAATATAATTTAGAGCTACTAAATGTTCACATACAGTCGTATACACTGCAGTCAAATATAATTAAGAGCTATTAAATGTGTTCACATACAGTCGTATGCACTTCAGTTAAATATAATTTAGAGCTACTAAATGTGTTCACATACGGAGCTGCATGAGTGCGCGTGGCATAATCGAAGTACACGCATCGCAGATTTTCTTGTGTATAAGGAAATAGCAAGAATATTAAACATAAGTTCACTGTTTTGAGCCCCATAGAAACAATGGCAGCAATTTATTACCACGAAAGACAGGCGAAGGTCTTACAACGCCAACGGAAGTGTGGTATTTCAGCGTCTGATACAGACTATGATGACATGTTTCGAAAGTATTAAAAAAAGTACATTTCTGTTAAAGGCGATAACATTGAAGGTATGAACCAAATACTACGAAGATACTATTTCTTATTGTTTTAAGTTATTACCAATAAAACGCTTTTTATTGAACGCCCCTCGTATCAGCCAATACTTAATGAAACATATTATGATTATACGGTCACTTATGTATCATAATAAATGTATACTTCAGACATGAACTGGCTTTGATAAATTAACATACATGTATTACCAGTACATTAACATAATATATACTATTTGGATAACTATACTATAAGTAAAATAATACAGATATTTAACAATAGTAATTATATAGGCATTTGTTTATCAACATCAGAAAACAACATATATTCCTTGCGAAACTGACGTCATTCTATTTATAGACAGATTCGCCCAGCACGGGTATATTGTGTTTATTTAAACTAGTCTGTATGAAATATAAATAATCGATAATATCCCTTATTTGGTATACCCTATCTATAAATAGAATGATGTATTTTTTTTATTACCACCATACCATACATAACTATTGTATATTACACATGGTAATACTATGTAACCCGTTTGATTCACGTATAACGTATCAGCCGATACTTTTATCAAACAAGTTGTTATAATGTCAAATTTATGTAAACTGCATTTGATAATTTAATGTTGTATCATAATTTATAATATCTTGTATTTTTATACTTTACCAAGGACTTGTATAGACGGATAGGAAACTTGAATCTACTGACTTAATGTTGATGAAATAGCACACGAAGTATTAATAATTTGCAAATTAATCATTCATAAATCACAGGCAACTGATTTCTTGTAAAAAAAACTGTAAGTTGTATGTAAACCTAGATGTTTGAATATGTTTCGATCAGCAAATCATCTTCAATTAAAGATATTGAGGTTTGAAGGAGAATATATCATAATTTGTTATTTAAGCTGCAGTATACACATTTTGTAATCAAAAGCACTTCAACAAGTTTAAACACAAATTTCTTGTAATGGTATTGTTTCGACGAGAATTTCATTCTGCAATGTAAGAATTGTGATCGTATAATGATTAAGATCTTAGTTTTAAAAAACAAATATTATTTACAAAACTGACGTAATTTTTTTGATCGACTGATACGTTTACATAGTATCAATACATCAATATACATCAATATACTATCATGCATATCAAAGTAGGTGTATTTATATCAATACATTAATATACTATCATGCATATCAAAGTAGGTGTATTTATATCAATACATTAATATACTATCATGCATATCAAAGTATGTGTATTTACATCAATACATTAATATACTATCATGCATATCAAAGTATGTGTATTTATATTAATAAAATTCTTAAAACGTTACTTGTTATCAACATCGGAAACAACAAATGTTCCTTGCGAAACTGACGTCATTCTATTTATAGACAGATTCGCCCAGTACGGGTAAATAATGTTTATTATAACTTATCTGTATGAAAGATAAATAATCGTTGATATCCCTTATTTGGTATACCCTATATATAAATAGAACGACGTACTGTTTCCTTACCATCATTACATACATAACGTTTGTATATTGCATATGGTATGCAACATGTTTGATGTATGTATAACGTATTAACCAATACATTAATCAAACATGTTATGATTATAAGGTCAAATCTATGTCAACTCTATTTGATAATTTAATGTATTATCAATATTTTAACATAATTTATAATGTTTTGTATTGTTATAATACAATTATAATAATACAGATCTTAAAACGTACTTTCTATATAGGCATTTGTTTATCAATATCAGAAAACAAATATTTCCTTACAAAACTGACGTCATTATGTTGATAGACAGATTCGCCCAGTACGGGAATATTGTGATAACCGTTCTTAGTCTGTATCACAGATGAATTATCGCTAATATCCAAACATCCTTTACATGGTATACCCTACTTACCAATAAAATAGAATAGTTCTTACAATATAGAATTTTTGTTATATATTTAATTATTCACCAACATCGAAAAGACAAAAACTGCGTCATTCTTTTTAGAAATAGATTCGCCCAATACGGATATGTTGTGTTTATCTTAACTGATCAGTAGGAAAGATAAATAATCAACAATATCGCTTATTTAGTATACCCTATCTATAAATAGAACGACGTACTTTTTCAATACCACAATAACATACACAACTATTATATATTACCCGTTTGATGCATGTAACTTATCAGCCAATATTAAACACGTTATGATTATAAGGTCAAATTCATCTATCATAATATATGCATAATTCATACATAAACTGCATTTGATAATATATGTATTATTATTGCAATATAATAATATACATTTAAGAATACAGATCCTAAAACAAGGCATTTATTTATCAACACCAGGAAACATATTCATTGTAAAACTGACATCATTTTTATGACAGACAGATTCGCCCAGTACGGGAATATTGTGATAACAATAACTAATCTGTGTAACAGATAAATTATCGATAATATCATAAAACCCCTTATATGGTATACCCTATCTATAAATAGAATGAAGTAGTTTGTCATTAACACTACAGCATACATAATATGTGTACTGTACACAGGTATGTAACCCGTTTGATAAATGTAGAATTATTAGCAAATGCATTACTGAAACATATAATTGTAAAGTTCAAAATTGTTTATCATAATATATGCATTATTCATAGATAAACTGCAAAAACAAGTTAAAATAAAACCAATACATTAATATACTTCATAAATTTTTGTATTATAACAATATAAGTATCATAATACATATCTTAAAATGTAGTTTTTATTCAGTAATTTCTTATCAACATCAGAAAACAACTAATATTCCTTGCAAAACTGACGTCATTCTATTTATAGACAGATTCGCCCAGTACGGGAATATTTTGATTACCATTATCGATAATATCGTAACATCCCTTATATGGTAAACCCTACCTATAAATAGAATGATGTTGTATGGGTTTTTTTGCAACAATTTTGCAGTTATATCGCGACGGTGTCTACTTGAGACACTGTAGTATCATTGCCACAGACACTTGATATGTTACCCAATCTAGTCAATGTATACTGACAGCGGGCCGGCCAGACCTAGAACTATCCTCTAAATTTTTAGCGCTTAACGAGCAAGTTTCGAGGACCATTTTTCAAGTATTTGGTATGACCCGGACTGGGATCGAACCCACAACCTTCCGCAGGCGAGTCGGGCTCTCTTCCCCTAGACCATTGCTGCAGAAGCAGAATGAAGTAGTGTTTCATTTACACTATAGCATACATTGCAATTACTTGTACACAGGTAAAAAATAACACGTATCTTAAACATATGTTGAAAAAAATATTTTTAACCGTATGTTTAACATATGTTTTACGTGCATTTTGATTAACATGCGTTTCAAAATATGTGTTTAACGTGCGTGGTACTCCATGAAAAACATACGTATTTGATCGTATGTTAAACTTACGTTAAATATATATTTAACATGCGTGGTACCATTTATATGAATAACATAAGTTTTTACCGTACGTCAAATTTGCGTTTAACAAACGTTAATCTGCAATACTAATAGAATAATAATACAATAATAATGTATGTTATATTGTCAATGAAACACCGCGTCATTCTATTTATATACTGGTTGCAAACCCACGTGATCAAATGCTATGGGGTAGTGTAACAAATGGAAGGAAAAGTGCCAGCTTCCGTTGTGCATGGTCACGTGATAGTACCGATTGTTGATCTCTATACAGAGACGGTGTTTGTCTTTTTTCGTAAACTGTAATGAAATATTAAGAACGTTATCTGCAAAAAATGTAAACTAAAGCTGCTGTTTTTCCTAAGATTTTTACGTTATTCGCTAGCATAAGGTCACGTGGGTATATAAATAGAATAACATGGTTATAGATACAACCACACGTTCAAACCATATATAACATGGTTATAGATACAACTACATGTTCACACCTCATATAACATGGTTATAGATACAACCACACGTTCACACCATACATGGCATGGTTATAGATACAACCACACGTTCACACCAAATATAACATGGTTATATATACAACTACATGTTCACACCTAATATAACATGGTTATAGATACACTCACACATTCACACCTTATATAACATGGTTATAGATACAACTTCACGTTCACACCATATATAACATGTTTATAGATACAACCACACGTTCACACCATATATAACATGGTTATAGATACAACCACACGTTCACACCTTATATAACATGATTATAGATACAACCACATGTTCACACCTTATAAAAATGGTTATAGATACAACCACACGTTCACACAATATATAACATGGTTATATATACAACCACACGTTCACACCATATATAACATGGTTATAGATACAACTACATGTTCATACCATATATAGCATGGTTATAGATACAACCACACGTTCACACCATATATAACATCGTCATAGATACAATCACACCTTAACACCATATATAGCATGGTTATAGATACAACCACACGTTCAAACCATATATAACATGGTTATAGATACAACCACACGTCCACACCATATATAACATCGTTATAAATACATCCACACGTTCAAATCATATATAGCATGGTTATAAATACAATCTCACGTTCATTCCATATATAACATGGTTATAGATACAACCACACGTTCACACCTTATATAACATGGTTATAAAATAAAACCATATGTTCACACCATATATAACATGGTTAAAGATACTACCACGAGTTCACGCCATATATAGCATGGTTAAAGATACAACCACACGTTCCCACCATATATAACATGGTTATTGATACAACCACACGTTCACACCTTATATAACATGGTTATAGATACAACCACACGTTCACACCATATATAGCATGGTTAAAGATACAACCACACGTTCCCACCATATATAACATGGTTATTGATACAACCACACGTTCACATCTTATATAACATGGTTATAGATACAACCACATGTTCACACCATATATTACATGGTTAAAGATACAACCTCACGTTCACACCATATATAGCATGGTTAAAGATACAACCACACGTTCCCACCATATATAACATGGTTATAGATACAACCACACGTTCACACCTTATATAACATGGTTATAGATACAATCACACGTTCACACCATATATAACATTGTTATAGATACAACCACACGTTCACACAATATATATAGCATGGCTATAGATACAACCACACGTCCACACCTTATATAACATGGTTATAGATACAACCACATGTTCAAGCCATATAAAGCTTGGTTATAAATAAAACTATATGTTCACACCTTATATAACATAGTTATAGATACAACCACGAGTTCACACTATTTATAGCATAGTTATAAACAAAAACATATAACATGGTTATATATAAAACTATATGTTCACACATAGCATGGTTATATATACAAGTCCATGTTCACACCATATATAAAATGGTTTTAAATAAATGACATGTTCACGCCATATTTAACATGGCTATTAACAACCTCACATGTTTACACCATACATTTGAGATTTAATGTATATCTATTTTACAACATATATTGCATTATTGTACATGTCAACAAGATATAATTCACTTATAAATGTACTATTATATGTAGGCAATTCGGCAGAAACCTTCCTTGAACGCACACTCATGTCTTCCAAAAATAAACCAGCATGGACATTTTCACATGTATCGATATTATGATCAAAACAATAATGGTTAGGTTTCGTCTTAAATATATACACTCATTCTTAATAAATATAAAACAGAAAAAAATGACAAAATATATACAAAAAATATTTACATATCAAATGGTAGCCTGAAACTATTCAAACCATGTTTTTTCCCTATTGAAGGCAGAACTATTAATACTTTATTAACGCCTAACACAACCTATCTAATGGCGAGACACTAATACAAAATTGCACTATTAAATTAACGTATTTACAACAATAAAACTACTATACACTAAAACAGCAATTATATTTAATGTTTAATTCAAATGTATTAAAAACAATATTGAACACTTTGTGCGTACAAGTACATGATACAGTGAGTATTTTCTAAATTCATTTTACATCGATCATGAAACAAGTTGTTATAACTCACGCTATAAGTCTTCCTGGGTAGCACTTGTACTAAACATATGTGGATGAAGTGTCTTACTCAAGTACACCATCAAACACAGCCATGGCGGAGGATCAAACCACGACTCTTCGGCCCTTGGCCGGATACTCTACCACTGTATTACGCGCTCCACAGCATTATATATACAGTGGCGAACCAACGTGATTTAATGCTATGGAGTGGTGCAAAATATCGGTGGAAAAGTGCCCGCTCCAGGGGCGGATCCAGGATTCCAATTTAGAAGGGGTGTTCTTAGGAGCCGCAACACAAATTCTGAACGGCCAAATATATTTTCCAGTAGTAATTTAGTAAAGTTCAATAATATTTAGGAGTAAAGGGGGGCGGACTCCGTATTTTTTAAATAGAAGATCCGCCATTGAGTATACCATTTTGATGCCGATATCCATTCAAATGCCACAAATCGATAGTGCTCACGATTTAGTCTACGTAACAACAAATGACACATGCACATGCATAAACTTACCAAATGTTTAGTTGAATGTATCAAGTTAAAACAAAAAATATCAAATAAATCAATCTTTGTAATTTTGAACATGTATGAGCTTAAATTTATCCCGGTAAAATTTTATATGGTGTTATCACATTCAAGTTATTTCCTTTTCCGTTATTGGTCTAAACATAGGCTGTTGGCATTTTGATATAAATCAGACGTTTAACAGTTGAAAAAACTACCTGTCTATGAAAACCGTATTTTTTTTTTTTCCCGTGATCATTTTAATTCTACGTTCGACTACGGTACAAGCAATCGCATATTTTGTTTTCCAATATTTTCAAAGATGTTTACTTATGTATATTCTTACTTTACCCTTACCCAGTTTTCTTTTTTTTTAAATTAGTTGAAATTCCAGAAAATCATCCTTCTGTTTGTGTATATTTTAAAATAGTTGATAATGGTTTATAATGTATATGTTATTGGTATTACGTTTTGCTTATAACAATAAAGAAATTAGCAGATTCCATCCCATAGATCTACATGTATTACAAAAATGAAAATAATTACTATTTGTACTATAATCTTCCATATATCCAGTATAAAAAAACTATAATCAAATATGATATATTGAGAACGTATTGTATCGCAACTCGCTAATTCACGTATTAATACAAACTGAGCAATATACATGTATCTATGTATTTACACAAGAGTAAATTTGAGATATATAACATACGTAAATCCTCACGCTATGTGGCCAATACACATATAATACACACATCTCTCTCTATTTACACTCAAGAGCTACGAAAACGCAAAGCAGTAAGAAATAGGAACACGTGACACAGGGATAGATATGAAAACACGAAATATTTAGCACGACTGTCTACAGCCTACAGTAATTATTGTCTGTTTGTTGTTTACATCCACATCTTACAGTAATTATTGTCTGTTTGTTGTTTACTTTAGATGTTAAGGATTTTTTTTTTGGCACCTTCTGCATTGGTTAGAAACAGTACTGCGAATAGTTGTTGATAGGACAAACGGTCGAGTCTGGGATCGAACCCGCGACCCATTTGGTGAGCATCCACCACTCTATCCACTACACCATTACACCACTATCCAGCCTTCACAAACTTAAGGTCTCAAGATGATTCACTCTGTGTAAAACTAAGAGAAATGTGTTCAACTTATCAAGAAAATATTGATTAATGTACCAATTAGGTAAATAATTACGTAACCTTTTTATGTTGTTGTTGGTGGTGGTGGTGTTATTTCTTGTTATTTTAATGCCGGGCCTTTAACTGTCATTTTAGGGATAGTTATTTGCAAGTTTCAAATTCAAATTCGTTTTTATGACATTACTAGATATTAATACCTGACTATTTAGTGATTTAACGCTAAGTATATCGCTTAACTCTTTGATGGGCGTTTAGAAAAATATATTAAAACAAACATAGCAAAACACATTTTTTTTTCTTTTCCTTTTAAAAGAATCATGATATTTCATTTTTTAGAATTGAAGGTTGAGCTTTAAATTAGTTAATGAGCATTATTGCACATTTGCAACACTTAAAAACTATGAGATATTATTTACTTCTAAGCATCTGGTTTTCAGATGGTAAACCTGCTTATAACATATTCGTGTGATGAAAAACGCCTTGTACATATAGAAATCCATAACATCGGTGTATTTTGTTACGCCGCTATACTTTTTTGTTGGTTGGTAACTTTATATTTACCTTTTATATATGAATAGTCTAAGTATTCCTTATTGTTTATTAAGTTACATTAATAAACGTACAGAAAACGTAGTAAATAAACTGTCAGGTAGACGCTTATTGAATTTGATTAAGGATGGTAATTCAATTGAATCGCATTATCTCGAATTTCATTATGTGGTCGTACAACACTAAGGATGCCCGATTGAAGCCATGTGACTAGGTCATGTGACTTCTGCTGTATAACCAGCTGACCGACTGTATTCTGGTCAGTCTGATGTTACAACTCGACGGAGAAGGAGCTCCAAGAAGACTTTTCATAATTAATTTATTAATTAATTATTATTATTTGGTAATACAGGCTAGGACTTTGGACCGAGGTAACAAGTGAACGAGGGATTCCCAGAAGCGCAGTTTCCAACTCAAGAGTTGCAGAACCCTCTGAAACTTGTGAACAGTGCTCCGGGTCGTAGTCTGTTGGGTACCATTGTTTGTCTCAGACAAGTGTTGGGACAGGTTTGGAACATTGCTGCAGGACTAGTTTTATTTAGTTAAAACAAGGTCCTGAGCAAGAGTTTGAGACGTAAGTCTGATACTTTGGTGCAGCTCGGAGTTTCGAGTTTAGTGTGCTGCAGAATTTGTTTTATTTAGTTAAAACAGAGTCCTGAGCAAGTGTTTGAGACGTAAGTCTGATACTTTGGTGCAGCTCGGAGTTTCGAGTTTGGTGCGCTGCAGGACTAGTTTTATTTAGTTAAAACAAAGTCCTGAGCAAGTGTTTGAGACGTAAGTCTGATACTTTGGTGCAGCTCGGAGTTTCGAGTTTGGTGTGCTGCAGAACTAGTTTTATTTAGTTAAAACAAAGTCCTGAGCAAGTGTTTGAGACGTAAGTCTGATACTTTGGTGCAGCTCGGAGATTTGAGTTTGGTGCGCTGCAGGACTAGTTTTATTTATTTAAAACAGAGTTCTGGGCATAGCGTTGTGCGAAACGTGTGTTTGAAACGTTAGTTCGAAACCTTTTTTTAATTTGGTTTTATATGTATAAGTTAATTGTACGTGATTATTCTTTTTTAAACACGAATCATTTGTTCAATCATTTGTCATCCAATTATAAAGCAAAGTAGCTTGAGGAAAATTATTTCACCATTTATCTTAAATCAAACGGCAAGTAGTCCAAGGAAAATTCTTTTATATCATATTTATTAGTAGTTGTGTGTACACGCCGCTCGGTGCACGTTACATTCGTAACAAAATCCTAGTATGAATCCAAGTGCAAACTAGATAAGTTTCCAATGTGAATGTGTCTTTTTGTACTTTTCTCTCATATGTATTTAATAAACTCTATTAAAATATTATTTTAAACAATAAGCTAGATGGAACAATAACGATTTCAGTTTTGTCAAAAAAGTAATTTTCTTTGTCCTTTGGGGGTCCTATAAAAATCTGAACGCCTAAATCTGAGCACCTGATCTTAATATGAATATCAACAAAAACTTTTAGATACGGAATTGCATTGAAAGACAAAATCGAAACTATAGCAAGTACCCTTATATGTTTGTTTCGATAAATTGATTAAGTAATCCTAAATCTGGAGGGTACATGAGACAAAGAGGTAGTAATATTGGTGCTCATTAAACACACTCGGGCGTTCTTAGCAACAAAGTCTACGAATGTTTGCCAACCAGACGGAGTCATCTTAACACCATGTAATACTATCTCGTTTGTAAACCTACTCTAAGATAAATTACAAGATGTTAGCCCAGTAATACTAGTGAGTTCAAGTGTCTGAAGAACACGTGACGATATATCGATAGTGTATATATTCATATTCTTCATGCGCAATATGTCCAGTTTCTGGTTGTTGGATAAATATACATTAACTGGTCTTGTACCTGCTATCACAGAGATAGGTTTTTCTGAGTGTATTTCTTTAAATTCTACTTTGAGTACATTTAGTTGCTGAGACTTGGACAGTTGATGAAATAACTCACATTCTGACGTCACCCATACATCAAGGAGGCTTATGTGCCGTAATCGTTCTAACGGAAGATGGATATTTTGTATATTCATATTCTTCAACTTCAAATACGTCAGTTGTAAATTGTTGGATAAATGTAAATCTACTAATTTTATATCCGACATCACAGAAACAGATTCTTCTGAATGTATTTCTTTTAATTCTACTACGAGTATTGTCAGTTGTTGACACTGAGATAGATTTTGAAATAACTCGCATTCTGACGTCACCGATACATCACGGAGGATAATGTCCTCGATACTTTCTAACGAAAGATGGATATTTTGTATATTCATATTCTTCAACTTCAAATACGCCAGTCGTCGACTGTTGGATGAGTTTAAATCTACTAATTGTATATCCGACATCACAGAGACAGATTCTTCTGAACGTCTTTCTTTTAATACTACTACGAGCCTTGTCAGTTGTTGACACTGACATAGCTGTTGAAATAACTCACATTCTGACATCACCGATACATCACGGAGGGTAATGTCCTCGATACTTTCTAACGGAAGATGGATATTTTGTATATTTATATTCTTCAAGTTCAAATACGCCAGTCGTCGACTGTTGGCTAAGTTTAAATCTACTAATTTTATATCCGACATCACAGAGACAGATTCTTCTGAACGTCTTTCTTTTAATTCTACTACGAGTCTTGTCAGTTGTTGATACTGAGATAGATATTGAAATAACTCACATTCTGACGTCACCGATACATCACGGAGGAAAATTTCCTCGATACTATCTAACGGCAGATGGATACTTTGTATATGCATATTCGTCAAAAACAATGACGTCATTCGTCGACTGTTGGATAAGTTTAAATCTACTTATTGTTTATCCCACATCTCAGAGTCATATTCTTCTGAACGTCTATTTTTTAATGTTACTGTGGACCATTTCAGTTGTTGACACTGATCTAGATGTTCATATAACTCATAGATTGACGTCACAGATACATCACGGAGTATAATTTCCTCGATACTTTCTAACGGAAGATGGGTACTTTGTATATGCATATTCCACAAAATCAATGATGTCAGTCGTCGACTGTTGGATAAGTTTAAATCTACTAATTGTATATCCGACATCACAGAGACAGATTCTTCTGAACGTCTTTCTTTTAATTTTACTACGAGCTTTGTAAGTTGTTGACACTGACATAGCTGTTGAAATAACTCACATTCTGACGTCACCGATACATCACAGAGGGTAATGTTCTCGATACTTTCTAACGGAAGATGGGTACTTTGTATATGCATATTTGTCAAAGTCAATGACTTCAGTCGTCGACTGTTGGATAAGTTTAAATCTACTAATTGTATATCCGACATCACAGAGACAGATTCTTCTGAATGTCTTTCTTCTAATTTTACTTCGAGTGATGTCAGTTGTTGACACTGATATAGCTGTTGAAATAACTCACATTCTGACATCACAGATACATCACGGAGGGTAATGTCCTCGATACTTTCTAACGGAAAATTGGTACTTTGTATATGCATATTCGTCAAATTCAAATACGCCAGTCGTCGACTGTTGGATAAGTTTAAATCTACTAATTGTATATCCGACATCACAGAGACAGATTCTTCTGAACGTCTTTCTTTTAATACTACTACGAGCCTTGTAAGTTGTTGACACTGATATAGCTGTTGAAATAACTCACATTCTGACATCACAGATACATCAAAGATGCTAATCTTCTCGATACTTTCTAACGGAAGATAGATATTATGTATATCCATATGCTCTAGTTTCAGTCGTTCCAGATTGTGATTGTTCGATAAATGTAATTTTACTGGACTGGTATTTATCATCGCTGTGTCCAACAGTGGACTTGAAAAGCAGTATTCATTAGAACCGCTGATTATAAGACGTTTTAATGCCTTCAGCTTACTTAATAGACCTAGATCAAATTTTTTCATATAACTATTAGATAATTCTACGACCACATCTCTCATATACGACTGATTTAGTTTAAGAATTTCTGCCGAAGTATTCAGGTTTGTATAGTCGATTATAGCATATGCAACTGGGTAAGAATGTAATTCTTCTGCAGCATTCAGAACACATTCTTGGTAGCACTCACATTGCAAGCCATATATATTTGGGAATGCACGATTCATATGCCACTTAGCCTCGTAATATAAATGATGTATGACATCATTGATGTGCAAAGTTAATCTCTTTCCTAAAACGTAATCCAGACCAGATGTAAACAAAATAATATTTGAAAATGAAAAAATTGTTCTTGAATCTGAACATTGATTTAAAAATGTTTCAAATGATTTACTATCAGACACTAGCCAGACTGATGCTAGGAATTCTTGCATTGTTTTATGAAAAAAATTAACACTGAAGAACTTCGGACTTTTCCTTCCTGGAACCTTGGATTTACAAATTAGTCCGATTTCCAAACTCAATTTAACTTGTTGCTTACACATTTTGGCTTTGAACTCCTTTTTTGAAAACACTAATGTTGCATTGTTTTCAGTCAATGATTTAAATGCCACCTGACCCAAAGTTTTCAACAGTTGGATACACTTTGAAAGTGAACCGTCTAACTTCAATTGACCTAACATGTCAGACGATGCATTATCTGGTAGGTCTGTGTCAGGTATTTTACATAGAAGGCACCTTATAATGCTGAGAAACAAACGTACCAGTGAGTCGTCAAGCGTGCCGTACTCGTGCCACACAGAAACCAAATATGTAGCCATAAGTGGGATCTGAAGTAAATCTGAAAGTCTTTCCTTTTTAGACATTTTTAGAATCTCTTTTGTTTTTTGCGTGAGCTCTTGTGATTTGTGTGGTACATCGCAGTGATAGACGAGTACATTTTCAATTAGTTTTTCAACATCAGCTATACCTTTAATATTGACCAGTTTATCAGACACACTTAATTTTGTTCTCAAATTCTCTATTTTAAAAGGTCTAGAAGTAATGAAAGTTGGACACCCGTTCAACATATCCCTATTTGGTAAACCCGGATCACATAACTTCGAGCAAACTTCTGAAGTCGGTGACCATTCATCTAACCCATCCACAATTACAAGGCATCGCTGTGGCATAGTTTCCAAGACATGCTCAGCCGTATCCCGCTTTTTTGAATGCTCAGATAACAGGTCGTTGCAAATCATGTCAACAAGAGATATCCTAGATGTGTCAACGTGTCGTAATGACACAAAGAATACGTAGTCGAAATCCAACATATCTCTCTCACCATCAGACAACTCTCCTTCGCCGTCAGAATGTTGTATTTTAGAATTAGTAATCAGACCTTTCTTTGTATTACGTTTCCTTATACCATTTCTCCAATCATCTAACATACGTAAACAGTATGTACTCTTACCCCGCCCTGCAGAACCTATCATAAAGACACGTTTTGCAAGTTTATTACCTTGATACAATAAGTCATGATATGAAATAACCGGTTTAGTGCTTGAACTATCTGCAGCTTTTCTCCATTTTGATAAATCTTCTTCCACGATGGTAGGTGTGTACAGTTGCTGGATGGAAAGGCCTTCATCTCTAGAGAAGGGCGTCAGTGGTACAATAGCTGTAAGGTCCTCGTACATCTCAAGTAAACATTGCTGTAGAGACTCCATATCTGTTATAAAACACATGAAGTGTTTACAGTGCAGTATAACAAAACAATTTGTAAGATGAAGAAAGTACAGGTCATTAGCTCATGTTAAATTATATTTTAACTAGATTTGTAGAATGGAGTGTAAATGTTCCATTCCGAATGGAGAAATAATCTTTTGTACTGATTTTAAAGGTACAATAACAGTCAGTAGCGCGTGTGACTATTAATCATTGTATCTATATGCACTGTATTCTGATTTGTCAATCAGTACAGTTCAAATATTTTAAGAAACAGTTGGCCAGTTGAAGTTTAAAATTATGAAGGAGAGGATGTGATTTTGATTGGAAAACAATGAGTTAAAAATCATGTATTGCAAAGTTATTGTTTCCTACTGATTCTAATATTTCATTGTACTATAAAAAATAAAATATGTAGTAATTACCAATTTATAATTTAGAAGTAATTATATAGACTGGTTTAAGTAATAGGTTCTTGAAACGTACTAAAATGGAATTTTCTAAGAAGACAATTCTAATTCTTTTTTAATACCGTGCATAACAAAAACATTATCATTTCTATTTGTAGCACTCGTTTAGTTAATGTGTTGCATATCTACTGACGCCACAGAATGAATGTTACAATGGTCGTAGAATCATCATTTGAAAAGACTGTAAGAAAGCATAATTTTCCATAAACCGGTATGTTAAATATATATATACTGGTCATACCTAATACTGCGAGTCTAACAAATGTTCAACTATGTAAATATGGCATCAATACTAAACAGTAATAAGGTTGCTTAAGTGTGCCGAGTAAAAAACGGTTGACGATACGAAATGCAAACAAATGCCGACGCTAACGTAAGTTTGCACATGTCTTCCTAGATTGTTATTATACGGGCATTGGCGGTAATAGTTATATCGCGGTGTTAGGTATACAAGGGATATATAAGATAGTAAATTTTATATGTAACACGTACGTTGTATTATCATAAATGACAAATGAGTGATATCATAATGATGTAACCAAGGTGAGTAACAAGTGGGTTTTATTTTAATGCGTAACAAGAGGGTTGTATTGTAATGTGTAATAATTGGATTGTATTATAATGAGTAACAAGTAGGTTGTATTGTAATGAGTAACAAGTGGGTTGTATTATAATGAGTAACAAGTGGGTTGTATTGTAATGAGTAATAGGTGGGTTGTATTGTAATGAGCAACACGTGGGTTGTATTGTAATGAGTAACAAGTTGGTTGTATTGTAATGAGTAACACGTGGGTTGTATTGTAATGAGTAACAAGTTGGTTGTATTATAATGAGTAACAAATGGATTGTATTATAATGAGTAACAAGTGGGTTGTATTGTAATGAGTAATGAGTAACAAGTGGGTTGTATTAAAATGAGTAACAAGTGGGTTGTATTGTAATGAGTAACAAGTGGGTTGTATTACAATGAGTAAAAGTGGGTTGTATTGTAATGAGTAACAAGAGTGGGTTGTATTATAATGAGTAACATGCGGAATTATAATGATGTTACAAGTATCGGATGCTTTTCATCAATGATAAGTGAGTTACATTATAACGGTTATGCTATCCTGAGTGATTAGAGAGTTGTATATGTTATAAATGTTTACTGAGTCATATCAATATGTTTAATTATCAAATGTGTCAAACTCTGAATAATATCAATAGTTATGTCATTATTTGCAGATATTCAGAATGCGATTTCTTAATGATTGATTATTAGATTAAATTACGATATGCCATTGTCTGACTACCACTCTTGGCCAGACTATGGGAAAAATTACATTTGTGTAACCTGCCCCCTTCACTTGTCCCGTGTAGAACGATAATGGTACTGGGAGGAAATAGAAGCTATTTACAGAGAGCAAAGCGCTATTGTTATTCTTTAAATATTCGCTTGTAAGGTACCTGCAGCAGATTGATCTTCTGTTTAATTTACATATGCATATCATTATAAACTTGTGTTATGTTTTAACATTGCAGTGCATTAATATTACACGGTTATAATAATGAAATAATGAAATTATTGAAATATTAACATTTTTCTGACAAAATCTTAGGATTATAGCTCAAACAGAATCCTAAATAATGCCGGATTTAGGATGTTCATTTCCAAAAAGTGTGCATGGTATAACTGTATATTAGTATTCGAACGTATCCAAAAGAAGAAAATAGCAGACTCGGTTGGATTATGTTCGCAATAGGTAAAGAAACATTCAACACCCCTCACGTTCCTTACCCCCGGCCTCAACGGTATTATATTATAAAACAGCACTGAATGGTCTCCATGACTCCAAGAAATCATAAATAATAACAACACGGAGTCAAAGCCATATATCAGATAAGATGATGTGTTAAAACACCTGTTATGCAATTTCGAAGTGTGTGTGGATATGCAAGAGTATTATGTCTGAATATTGTGTTTACGTTCTAATTTAACGCCTTTTGCCACTGATTAAAAATTCAACATAGATTGTGTATTTTATATTTTCAAAAACGAAACAAACAATCAAAATTGAACTATTAGTAGTAAACTCAAATAAATGATGATGACGTATGTGCAAATGTCACGAACACGCATTTGAAACAGAGACCTGTAAATGTAACACAACATGCCCCAGTTTCACTAAATATCTTAACTTACACTTTTTCTCAACTAAAATATTTAAAATGCATGTAGGCTGTACTGGTCATTTTATTTGAGATGAAAAGGCATCGGTTTAAATGTTTAGTAAAACCTGTCCCTGAACAATAAAATCAATGTGAGCTTACAATATCAATGCAACAGAAAGAAGTATTCGTCTCTTTATTGACAACATTTATCTCAATTACCTTTAAGACTCTTAAAATTATTTTCTCATGATCAAGCAGTTTGATTTTCCTCAACTAAAATATTTGAAATGCTATAATTTTATTAACATTGAACACTAGTCTAAATATGTGTTATGATGTTTAGGGAAACCGGTTCCAGGGCAACATAAATATTTATGAGCTTACAACATAAATGTAACAGAAAGAAACATTCGTCCCTTAATTAATCATTTTTATTTCAATTACCTTTTTCTTTTACGTTTCTTGAACGTATTTTCTCATGAACGTCGTGTAAGTTTCTGTCAATATCCTGCATGTGTATGCCTTGATCATGAAGATTTCTGTCAATATCCTGCAGGTGTATGTCGTGTTTCTGTACGTTTGTATCAATCTCCTGCAGTCGTGTATTTATCGTCTTTATTTCCGATTCTGTCCATTGTCGGTGACTTTCAATACATGCTGATATTTCTTCACTTTTTTTCCTTACTTTTTCCATTTCTGATCGTAAGTTATCTGTCGTGTCATTATTCACGGTTATGCTGCTATTTATTGTTTTAAGTATTTCATTTATCTAAAATATAGATAATTTATACAACTTTAATATATATTAATAATAATTTACCACAATACGGAGAAGTTAGTTAATGTCTCAATATATCATTGATTGTTTTATGTTTTAAGGATATAGCTATGAAGCATTGGTAATATAAAACGGGTGTTGTTATTGTTGTTGGTTTTTATTTTATCTTATCTCAATTCTTTAATTTGGTTACGCTTCTATTTAATTCATTAACAAAATGCTTAAAGGTATAAACAATCTAAAGTCTTATAAAAATGTAGATAAATAACAAAACTGATTCATTTTCAGGTGGTTCTTGTATGGCCGCCTCTCGGGCACTTTTGTTATATGTTTTAACTTACTTGTTTCATTTCTTTTTGTTTAGAGTCTATTTCCAATTTTATCTTTGTTTCCAAACCTAGAATTCGTTTCTTTTGATCTTTATTTTTGTTATTTAACTTCGTCATTTTCTTTCCGATGGCTGCTTTGTGGTCATTGATCAGCTGGGTGACCTGTTCTTCGTGTTGAACCTGTTTCTTTTTAAGCGATTCTACTTTGTCACCAAGTACCTCAAGCTCGTCTTCCAGCGTTATCGTGAAATCGGATCTGTGTATCTGGGTTAATAAGATAAACTTGCACTTAATTTTCAAAGATAAATTGAAAACAAAACATACATGAATAAACTTAATATATAAAAATATTCATACAAAATATCAAATATGTATACTATAAAATGCATAGATAAAGTAATCATTTTCATTTTTTCCACATAAAATTATATTTGTTAAATCAAAAATTCCAGATATCTCGGAATAAACAAAAACGTATTGGTCCTTCGGCAGATTTTAAATTGGTTTATAACGCAACGTTATATAATCTAGCTTTAACGTTTACTATTATTATCGAATAGATCCAATCGTCTTCTTTCGAATAAATTATAAATAACTTCAAACCAAATTTAATCTCCAGTTTCCTAAGCGATAATCTATGTGGTTAGTTTTTTGTATATTTGAAATTCCTTTATTATACCTATTTTATGTCATTGCTGTCATAGTGGATGTTACGTCTCCTGTTTTTAAGAATGTTTTCTTAATTTTAAATCACTAAATCACTGTGTATTAAATTAAAACCATTTTCATCTATGTCGACTCGAATAAATCCTTGAACCTAAATCGAATACAATTTTACAACCATATAGAAATTTAAGATGTATATGAGGTGCGTAATATATATGCTGCTTGATTTGCAAGGAACTGTTACATTATTTCCTGCTTTAATATATAATTCTAAATAACCAGACGTCTTACATACTTCACCAATTTTACGGCCGGCATCATCCATATACGAAGCTTTTTTCAAGAATTCCTGATTTTCATCCTGAAAATAATTAACGTAATAATTACATAACTTAATATTTTGTAGCTGCATAGTAATATGTTTCTTCGGTATTTGAAAATAATATTGTGTTACATACATAGTGAATAATAGTAGCAACCAAGCCATAACTTGCTGTCCGCAGCAAGTAAGACTTCATATGTTTAAATTATTTAAGTAACATATATGCACGTAGGTCATGATTTGAAATTTCCAAGTATTAAAAAATGTCTACAATCTTCATGTTCAAATATATATTAAATCTTTAAACAAACTGTCATTTTGAGAAAAACTCAATTTGTTTACATTTTACATACATGTTTATTGGCGAGTGATGCAAGTGTGGCATTGTTGGTCAGCACCTTGCTTTGTTCCTGCAGTATATCCATCGATTTCTTGACGAGTTCGTCCAGATCTGTGTTTCGAAGAGCAAGGTCGGAAGAATGCATAATCTTTTTGTTACGAATATCTCGAACCTGGTCATGATGTGAAGTCAAAGTTTAAGTTTTGTTAATTTAGACATCATTTAATATGTTTAAAATAATAACAGTTTATCACTAAACTAAAAGAAAACTTCAATATAAATTTTAATGTCGTGAATTTTAGATATAGATTTGTATTATAAACAAGAAAAATATGATTACTATAAACTACATGTATAACAAAATCGGTATTTTATATTTGTCAATGTCCGATAAAATGATCAATTTCAGTTTCTTCGACATAAAAAAAGATGGTATACATGCACGTCACAGATGGCAGTAGATGAGCTGGTTACATTTATCCATTCTCTCATTCGATTGGCTGATTCAGTTCAACTGAATAAAAATGATACATGTACTTCAATTTCATTCTTATAAAATATTATAAACATATATATATAAGTGCACATACCTCTTCAAACAAATTGTATGGCTGCGTCAATGTGTTTGAGAATTTCTGTTTGATTACTTTACAATTACTGATCAGACCAAGCAGACCTGAACAGTCTATTTCCTTGACCGTCTGTTTGTCTGTATACCCGGGGGAACAGTAACACTTTCCGATCTCCCAATGTTTGTTTGCGTCAGTCCATTTACTGACGTCTGTGTTGCCCATGGTAAGCTTTCCGTGTCCTTTTTCATGTTGAATTTCTAATTCATCTCTTATATTTGTACATATATTATGACTAGAACATGTCCATTTTTTCTTTCTAGCTAAATTGTTGTTACAAGCAACACATTGCACAGCTACTCCCGCCGGTAGGCTTGCTTTAACAGTATTCAGTATCGTTCCATGCAGAGTTCTCACTTCATCATCTAGATAGTCTGCTATTCCAGCTTGGAGATGTTTCAACACAAGACCCCCTTTCATCCATTGTCTATATTCAGGAACGTTCAAGCTCTTTTCCAATGTCGCCATTGTATGTGTCTGTCAGATAAACTGAAAATGTACAAGAATATAATAAGCAAACAATATATTTGTATAAGGATTTTAAAAACTCGTGTGGATCGATAGTCTTTTTAATATTATTTGGCTTACATTCAACAAAATGAGAAGCGCTCCGATGACATAGCGTTCATATTGACCAGAGCCAAAGCATTTGACCAATTAAGCGCACCCTTATTTGACGATTGTATATTTAGCACTGATTGATTTTTATGTTCACATCAAATTTAAAACTTGAAGTTGCATGGCGCCCGTGGTGTTTAAGACCTGATGAGCTGATAGGTCTATACTAACGATAGGTTATTGGCTTATATTATATGACTACACAAGGTAAAATAAAATAAATTAAAGTCTATTAATCAAATTTAATCATCTAGTTAGACCATATATATAGTATTATAAAAAAAAACAATAGCGGTTAAATTTAGTAATCACCAAATACACAAATAAAAAGTTTGATGTATTCAACTACTTAAGTAAGACATAAGAATCCATCCACATTCATATCAATCCTATAGATTTACAAGAATCAACTTTTATGTTTTTAATATTCATCTTATTCTGCTCGTCAAAATTACTAGTTCTAAGTAAGAGGGTCAACGGAATATTATACATATATACATGATTTTCACAAACGAGATGCGGTCATGTTTCCCACACTATTGTCTTTCATTGAAATCAACCAAACAGTTCGATACGCTAAAGTTGTTCTAACATGATTTGCTATTTAGCATATATAAACCACTATATACTATAACAGCAAAAACCAGTAATAGAGTACGTCGTGACGAGATCCTGTGTATCTTTGGATTAATCCATCTATTTATTAGCTCTTATCATTTTCCATACAAATAGTAACAGCAGTCATGTTCATCACATATATGTTCAAGCAATCCCATGATCTTATCTATAATATGTTTTACTTTGCTGTAATCAATAACCATCCTAACTACCAAGCATTTATCCAACAAAGATCAAATATTCTACCTCAACTCCGAACTCATTTACCCAACAAAGAACAAATGTCACATTACAACTCACAACTCATTTACCCAACAAAGATCAAATATTCCAACACAACTTCCAACTTACTCACCCAACAAAGAACACATATCCCACCACAACTCACAACCCATTTACACAACAAAGATCAAATATTCCACCATAACTCCCAACTCATTTACCCAACATAGAACAAATGTCCCATCACAACTCCCAACCCACTTACCCAACAAAGAGAAAATGTTTCGTGTCAACTCCCAACCCAATTACCCAAAATAGAGCAAATGTTCCAGCACAACTCCCAACCATTCACCCAACAAGAGCAAATGTTTCACTATAACTCCCAGCCACTAACCCAACACAGAGCAAATGTTTCATCTCAACTCCGAACCCAATAACCAAACATAGAGCAAATATCCAACCACAACTCCCAACCAACTTACCTAACTCAGAGCAAATTATCCACCACAACAACAAATGCTTCACCATAACTCCAAACATAGAGCAAATGTTACATCATAACTCTAAACCTTCCAATCCAATATAGAACAAATGGTCCGTCACACAACTCCCAACCAACTTAGCCAATATAGAACAAATGTTCTACTAAAAACCACAACCCACTAACCCAACAAAGAGCAAATGTTTAACTATAATCTCCAATCCACTTACCCAACAAATAGCAAATGTTCCACCATAACTCCCAACCCACTTACCTAACATAGAGCAAACGATAAAATATAACTCCCAAATATTTTCCCAACATAGAGAAAATGTTCCACCTCAACTCCCTACCAACTTTCCCAACAAAGAGCAAATATTCCACTACAACTCCCAACCCACTTGCCCAACTCTGAGCAATTTTTCCACCACAACGCTCTACCTACTTACCAAACATAAAGCAAATGTTTAAATTTAATTCCCAACCATGTACCCAACATAGAGCAAATGTTCCACCACAACTCCTAACCCACTTACCGAACACAAAGCAAATGTTCCACCACAACCAACTTACCCAACAACGTACAAATGTTCGACCACAACTCCAAACCCATTAACCCAACATAGAGCAAATGCTCCACCAAAACTCCAAACCTACTAACCCAAACAATCCCTACCCACTTACCTTACCATTTAAAGAGCAAATGTTTCACTATAACTCCCAACCACTTACCCAATATAGAGCAAATGTTCCACCTCAACACCCTACCAACTTACCAAACAAAGAGCAAATGTTTCATTATAACTCCCAACCCACTTACCCAACATATAGTAAATGTTCCATCACAACTCCAAACCAACTTACTTAGCAGAGAGCCAATGTTTCACTATAACTCCCAACAATTTACCCAACAAAGAGCAAACATTCCACCTCATCTCCCTACAAACTTACCCAACATAGAGCAAATGTTTCAATATAACTCCCAACCATTTACCCAACATAGAGCAAATATTCCACTTCATCTCCCTTCCAACTTACCTAAAATAGAGCAAATGTTTCACTATAACTACCAACCATTTACCAAACATGGAGCAAATATTCCACCTCATCTCCTTACCAACTTACACATCAAAGAGCAAATGTTTCACCATAACTCTCAACTCTCTTACCCAACAAAGAACAAATATTACACCACAACTCCCGACTCACTTACCCAACACAGAACAAATGTTCCACCACAACTCCCAACCAACTTACCCAACAAAGAACAAATGTTCCACCACAACTCAAAACCCGCTCAACCAACATAGAGCAAATGTTCAACCAAAACTCCAAACCTACTAACCCAACAAAGAGCAAATATTCCACAAAAACGCCCAACCCACTAACTCAACAACGTGCAAATATTTACTTCAACTCCGACCAAAGTTATCCAACAAAGAGCAAATGCTCCACTGAAACTTTTTATCCACTTACCCTACACAGAACAAATTTCTACCACAACTTCCAACCAACTAACCAAACAATTAACAAATTTTCCATCACAACTCCAAACTCACATACCAAACTTAGAGCAAATGTTCCACTAAAACTCACAACCCACTACCCTAATAAAGAGCAAATGTTCCATCAAAACTCCCAACCAACTTACCAAACAAAGAACAAATGTTCCACCAAAACTCCAAACCCACTAACCCAACATAGAGAAAATGTTCCACCAAACCTCTAAACCCACTAACCCAACATAGAGCAAATGTTGCAAACACAACTCCCAAACCACTAACACAGTATTGATTAAATGTGCCAACACAACTCCCGACACACTTACCCAATATAAACAATGTCCCAACACAACTCCCAACCCACATTCTCAGCATTGATTAAATTGGCCATTAAAACTCCAGACACACTAACCAAATATAGAGCAAATGTTCCAACACAACTCCCGATCCACTTACGCAACATAGAGCAATGTTCCAACACAACTTTCAACCCACTTACTCTGCATAGATTAAATGTGCAACCACAACTCCAGACACACTTATCCAATATAGAGCAAGGTTCCAACACAACTCTCAACCCACTTACTCTGCATTGATTAAATGTGCCACCACAACTCCAAACACACTTACCCATTATAGAGCAATGTTCCATCACAACTCTCAACCCACTTACTCTGCATTGATTAAATGTGCCACCACAACTCCAGACACACTTATTCAATATAGAGCAATGTTCCAACACAACTTTCAACCCACTTACTCTGCATTGTTTAAATGTGCCACCACAATTACCCACCCACTTACCCAATATAGAGCAAATGCTCCAACAAAACTCCCAACCCACTTACTCTGCATTGATTAAAGTTGCCACCACAACTCCCGACACACTTACCCAATACAGAGCAAATGCTCCACCACAACTCACAACCCATTTACTCTGCATTGACTAAATGTACCACCACAACTCCCGACACACTTACCCAATATATAGAGCAATGTTCCGACACAACTCCCAAACAACTTACTCTGCATTGTTTAAATGTGCAACCACAACTCTCGACACACTTACCCAAATAAGAGCAAATGTTCCAACACAACTCCCAACCCACTTACTCTGCATTGACTAAATGTGCCACCACAACTCCCGACACACTTACCAAATATAAAGCAATAATCCAACACAACTCCCGACCCACTTACCCAATATAGAGCAAATGTTCCGACACAACTTCCAACCGAATTACTATGCATCAATTAAATGTGCCACCACAACTCCCGACACACTTATCCACTATAGAGCAATGCTCCAACACAACTCTCCACCCACTTACTCTGCACTGATTAAATGTGCCACCACAACTCCAGACACACTTATCCAATATAGAGCAATGTTCCAACACAACTTTCAACCCACTTACTCTGCATAGATTAAATGTGCAACCACAACTCCAGACACACTTATCCAATATAGAGCAAGGTTCCAACACAACTCTCAACCCACTTACTCTGCATTGATTAAATGTGCCACCACAACTCCAAACACACTTACCCATTATAGAGCAATGTTCCAACACAACTCTCAACCCACTTACTCTGCATTGATTAAATGTGCCACCACAACTCCAGACACACTTATTCAATATAGAGCAATGTTCCAACACAACTTTCAACCCACTTACTCTGCATAGATTAAATGTGCCATCACAACTCCAAACACACTTATCCAATATAAGCAATGTTCCAACACAACTCTCAACCCACTTACTATGCATTGATTAAATGTGCCACCATAACTCCCGACACACTTACCCAATATAGAGCAAATGTTCCAATTCAACTCTCAACCCCATTATTCTGCATTGATTAAATGTGCCACCACAACTCCAGACACAATTACCCAATATAGAGCAATGTTCCAACACAACTCCCAACCCACTTAATCTGCATTGATTAAATGTGCCACAACAACTCCAGACACACTTACCCAATATAGAGCAATGTTCAAATACAACTCCCAACCCACTACTCTGCATTGATAAAATGTGCCACCGCAACTCCCGACACACTTACCCAATATAGAGCAATGTTCCAACACAACTCCCAACCCACTTACTCTGCATTGATTAAATGTGCCACAACAACTCCCGACACACTAACCCAATATAGAGCAATGATCCAACAAAACATCAACACACTTACTCTGCATTGATTAAATGTGCCACCACAACACCCGACACAATTACCCAATATAGAGCAATGTTCCAACAAAACTCTCAAACCACTTACTCTGCATTGATTAAATGTGCCACCACAACTCCCGACACACTAACCTAATATAGAGCAATGTTCCAACACAACTCCCATCCCACTTACTCTGCATTGATTAAATGTGCCACCACAACTCCCGACACACTTACGCAATATAGAGCAATGTTCCAACACAACTCCCAACCAACTTACCCAGCTTTGATCAAATGTGCCACCACAACTCCCGACACATTTACCCAACATAGAGCAATGTTCCAACACAACTCCCAACCCACTTACTCTGCATTGAATAAATGTGCCACCACAACTCCCGAAACACTAACCCAAAATAGAGCAATGTTCCAACACAAATCCCAACCCATTTACTCTGCATTGATTAAATGTGCCGTCATAACTCCCGACACACTAACCCAATATAAAGCAAATGTTCCAACACAACTCTCAACCCATTTACTCTGCACTGATTAAATGTGCCACCACAACTCCCGGCCCACTTTCCCAATATAAAGCAATGTTCCAACACACCTCTCAACCCACTTACTCTGCACTGATTAAATGTGCCACCACAACTCCCGGCCCACTTACCCAATATAGAGCAAATATTCCACCACAACTCTCAACCCACTTACTCAGCATTGATCAAATTTGCCACCACGACTCCCGACCCATTTACCCAATAAAGAGCAATGTTCCACCACAACTCCCAACCCATTTACTCTGCATTGATTAAATTTGCCACCACAACTCCCGATCCACTTACCCAATATAGAGCAAATGCTCCTCCGCAACCCTCAACCCACTTACTCAGCATTGATTAAATGTGCCACCACAACTCCCGACACACTTACCCAGTATAGAGCAAATGTTCCAACACAACTCCCAACCCACTTACTCTGCATTGATCAAATGGGCCACCACCAATCCCGACACACTTACCCAATATAGAGCAAATGTTCCACCACAACTCTCAACCCACTTACTCAGCATTGATCAAATGTTCCACCACAACTCCCGACACACTAACCCAATATAGAGCAAATGTTCCAACACAACTCCCAACCCATTCACTCTGCATTGATTAAATGTGCCAACACAACTCCCGACACACTTACACAATATAGAGCAAATGCTCAACCACAACTCACAACCCACTTACTTTGCATTGCTTAATTGTTCCACCAAAACTCCAAACACACTAACCCAATATGGAGTAAATGCTCACACCAGCACAATATAGAGCAATATTCCAACACAAATTCCAACCCAATTACTCTGCATTGATTAAATGTGCCACCACAACTCCAGATACACTTACCCAATATAGAGCAATATTCAAACACAACTCCCAACCCACTTACTCTGCATTGATTAAATGTGCCACCACAAATCCCGACACACTTACCCATTATACAGCAATGTTCCAACACAACTCCCAACCCACTTACTATGCATTGTTTAAATGTGGCACCACAACTCCCGACACACTTACCCAATATAGAGCAATGTTCCAACACAACTTCCAACCAACTTACTCTGCATTGAATAAATGTGCCACCACAACTCCTGACACACTTAACCAATATAGAGCAATATTCCAACACAACTCCCAACCCACTTACTCTGCATTGATTAAATGTGCCACCACAACTCCCGACACACTTACCCAATATAGAGCAAATGTTGTAACACAATTCTCAACTCACGTACTCTTCATTGATTAAATGTTGCACTACAACTCCCGACACTCTTATCCAACATAGAGAAAATGTTTCACCACACCTCCCGACACACTTACCCAACATAGAGCAAATGTTCCGACACAATTCCCGACCCATTAACCCAATATGAAGCAAATATTCCACCACACTTCCTGACCAACTTACCCAATATAGAGCAAATGTTCCAACACAACTCCCAATCCACTTACTCAGCATCGATTAAATGTGACACCACAACTCCCGACACACTTACCCAATATAGAGCAATATTCCAACACAACTCCCAACCCACTTACTCTGCATTAATTAAATGTGCCACCACAACTCCCGACACACTTACCCAATATAGAGCAAATATTACACCATAACTCCCGACCCATTTACCCAAAAAAGAGCAATGTTTCACCACAACTCCCAACCCACTTACTCTGCATTGATTAAATGTGCCATCTCAACTCCCGAATTTCTAACCCAGTATAGAGGAAATGTTCCACCACAACTCCCGACCCACTTACCAACTTTAGAGCAAATGTTCCACCTCAACTTCCAACCCACTTATTCTGCATTGATTAAATGTGCCACCACAACTCCCGACCCACCTATTCAGTTTAGAGCAATGTTTCAACACAACTCTCAACCCACCTACTCTGCATAGATTAAATGTGCCACCACAACTCCCGACACTCACAACATGGAGCAAATGTACCAACACAACTCCCAACCCACATACTCTGAATTGATTAAATGTGCCACCACAACTCCCAACCCACTTACCCAATATAGAGCAAATGCTCCTCAACAACTCCCAACCCACTTACCCAATATAGGGCAATGTTCTAACACAACTCCCAACCAACTTACTCTGCATTGATTTAATGTGCCACCACAACTACCGACACACTTACCCAATATAGAACAAATGTTCCAACACAACTCTAAACCAACTTACTCTGCATTGATTAAATGTGCCACCACAACTCCAGACACACTTACACAATATAGAGCAAATGTTCCAACACAACTACCAACCCACTTACTCTGCATTGATTAAATGTGCCACCACAACTCCCGATCCACTTACCAATATAGAGCAAACGTTCCAACACAACTTCCAACCCACTTACTCAGCATTGATAAAATTTGCCACCACAACTCCCGACCCACTTACCCAATTTAGAGCAAATACTCCTCCACATCTCCCAACCCACTTACACTGCATTGATTAATTGTGCCACCACAACGCCCGACCCATTTACCCATTATAGAGCAATGTTCTTACACAACTTCCAACTTACTTACTCTGCATTGATTAAATGTGCCAACACAACTCCAAACACACTTACCCAATATAGTGCAAATGTTCCACCACAACTCCCAACTCACTTACTCAGCATTGATCAAATGTTCCAACACAACTCCCAACCCACTTACTCTGCATTGATCAAATGTGCGACCACAACTCCCGACACACTGACCCAATATAGAGCAAATGTTCTAACACAATTCTCAACCCACTTACTCTGTATTGATTAAATGTGCCACCACAACTCTCGACACTCTTACCCAATATAGAGCAAATGTTCCAACACAACTCCCAACCCACTTACTCTGCATTGATTAAATGTGCTACCACAACTCCCGACACACTTACCCAATATAGAGCAAATGTTCTAACACAATTCTCAACTCACGTACTCTTCATTGATTAAATGTTGCACTACAACTCCCGACACAATTATCCAACATAGAGCAAATGTTCCGACACAATTCCCGACCCATTTACCCAATATAAAGCAAATATTCCACTACACTTACTGAGCAACTTACCCAATATAGAGCAAATGTTCCAACACAACTCCCAACCCACTTACTCAGCATTGATTAAATGTGACACCACAACTCCCGACACACTTACGCAATATAGAGCCAAATGTTCCACCACAACTCCCAACCCACTTAACCAATATAGAGCAAATGTTCTAACACAACTTCCAACCGACTAACTCTGCATTGATTAAATGTGCCACCACAACTCCCGACCCACTTACCAAGTTTAGAGCAAATGTTCCACCTCAACTTCCAACCCACTTACTCTGCATTGATTAAATGTGCCACCACAACTCCCGACACACTTACTCAGTTTAGAGCAAATGTTGCACCACAACTCCCAACCCCCTTACCCAATATAGACCAAATGTTCCAACACAACTTCCAGCCCTCTTAATCAGTCTCTGCATTAATTAAATGTGCCAACACAATTCCCGACCCACTTACCCAGTATAGAGCAAATGTTCCATTACAACTCCCACCCAACTTTCTCTGCATTGATTTAATGTGCCACCACAACTACCGACACACTTACCCAATATAGAGCAAACGTTCCAACACAACTTCCAACCCACTTACTCAGCATTTATAAAATTTGCCACCACAACTCCCGACCCACTTACCCAATATAGAGCAAATGCTCCTCCACAACTCCCATCCCACGTACTCTGCATTGATTAAATGTGCCACCACAACGCCCGACCCATTAACCCATTATAGAACAATGTTCTTACACAACTTCCAACCTACTTACTCTGCATTGATTACATATGCCAACACAACTCCAAACACACTTACCCAATATAGTACAAATGTTCCACCACAACTCCCAACTCACTTACTCAGCATTGATCAAATGTTCCAACACAACTCCCAACCCACTTACTCTGCATTGATCAAATGTGCCACCACAACTCCCGACACACTTACCCAATATAGAGCAAATGTTCCACCACAACTCCCAACCCACTTACTCAGCATTGATCAAATGTTCCAATACAACTCCCAACCCACTTACTTTGCATTGATCAAATGTGCCACCACAACTCCCGACCCACTTACCCAATATAAAGCAAATGTTCAACCACAACTTCCAACCCACTTACTCAGCATTGATCAAATTTGCCACCACAACTCCCAACCCACTTATCCAATATAGAGCAAATGCTCCTCCACAACTCACAACCCACTTACTCTGCATTGATTAAATGTGCCACCACAATTCCCGACACACTAACCCAATATAGAGCAATATTCAAACACAACTCCCAATCCACTTACTCTGCATTGATCAAATGTGCCACCACAACTCCCGACACAATTACCCATTATAGAGCAAATTTTCCACCACTACTCCCAACCCACTTACTCAGCATTGATCAAATGTTCCAACACAACTCCCGACACACTTACCCAATATAGAGCAAATGTTCCATCACAATTCCCAACCCACTTACTCAGCATTGATCAAATGTGCCACCACAACTCCCGACACACTAACTCAATATAGAGCAATTTTCCATCACAACTCCCAACCCACTTACTCAGCATTGATTAAATTTGCCACCACAACTCCCGACACATTTACCCAATATAGAACAAATGTTCCAACACAACTCCCAACCCACTTACTCCGCATTGATTAAATGTACCACCACAACTCCCGGCCGACTTACCCAATATAGAGCAAATGTTCCACCACAACTCCCAACCCACTTACTCAGCATTGATCAAGTTTGCCACCACAACTCCTGACCCATTTACCCAATAAAGAGTAATGTTCCATCACAACTCCCAACCCACTTATTCTGCATTGATTAAATGTGCCACCACAACTCCCGACACACTTACCTAATATAAAGCAAATGTTCTAACACAATTCTCAACTCACGTACTCTTCATTGATTAAATGTTGCACAACAACTCCCGACACACTTATCCAACATAGAGCAAATGTTCCGACACAATTCCCGACCCATTTACCCAATATCAAGTAAATATTCCACCACACTTACTGAGCAACTTACCCAATATAGAGCAAATGTTCCAACACAACTCCCAACCCACTTACTCAGCATTGATTAAATGTGACACTACAACTCCCGACACACTTACCAATATAGAGCAATATTCCAACACAACTCCCAACTCACTTACTCTGCATTGATTAAATGTGTCACCATAACTCCCGACACACTTACCCAATATCAAGCAAATATTACACCATAACTCCCAACCAACTTACTCTGCATTGATTAAATGTTCCACCACAACTCCCGAATCACTTACCCAGTATAGAGCAAATGTTCCACCACAACTCCCAAACCACTTAACCAATATAGAGCAAATGTTCCAACACAACTTCCAACCTACTAACTCTGCATTGATTAAATGTGCCACCACAACTCCTGACCCACTTACCAAGTTTAGAGCAAATGTTCCACCTCAACTTCCAACCCACTTACTCTACATTGATTAAATGTGCCACCACAACTCCCGACCCACTTACTCAGTTTAGAGCAAATGTTGCACCACAACTCCCAACCCACTCACCCAATACAGAGCAAATGTTCCAACACAACTTCCAGCCCACTTACACAGTCTCTGCATTAATTAAATGTGCCACCACAATTCTCGACCCACTTACCCAGTATAGAGCAAATGTTCCACCACAACTCCTAACAAACTTACTCTGCATTGATTTAATGTGCCACCACAACTACCGACACACTTACCCAATATAGAGCAAATGTTCCACCACAACTCTCAATCAACTTACTCTGCATTGATTAAATGTGCCACCACAACTCCCGACACACTTACCCAATATAGAGCAAATGTTCCAACACAACTACCAACCCACTTACTCTGCATTGATTAAATGTGCCACCACAACTCCTGACCCACTTACCCAATATAGAGCAAACGTTCCAACACAACTTCCAACCCACTTACTCAGCATTGATGAAATTTGCCACCACAACTCCCGACCCACTTACCCAATATAGCGCAAATGCTCCTCCACAACTCCCAACCCACTTACTCTGCATTGATTAAATGTGCCACCACAACTACCGACCCATTTACCCATTATAGAGCAATGTTCCTACACAACTTCCAACCTACTTACTCTGCTTTGATTAAATGTGCCAACACAACTCGAAACACACTTACCCAATATAGTGCAAATGTTCCACCACAACTCCCAACTCACTTACTCAGCATTGATCAAATGTTCGAACACAACTCCCAACCCACTTACTCTGCATTGATCAAATGTGCCACCACAATTCCCGACACACTTACAAAATATAGAGCAAATGTTCCACCACAACTCCCAACCCACTTACTCAGCATTGATCAAATGTGCCACCACAACTCCAGACACACTTACTCTGCATTGATCAAAAGTGCCACCACAATTCCCGACCCACTTACCCAATATAGAGCAAATTTTCCACCACTACTCCCAACCCACTTACTCAGCATTGATCAAATTTGCCAACACAACTCCTGACCAATTTACCCAATAAAGAGTAATGTTTCACCACAACTCCCAATCCATTTATTCTGCATTGATTAAATATGCCACCACAACTCCCGACCCACTTACCCAATATAGAGCAAATGCTCCTCCACAACTCCCAACCCACTTACTCTGCATTGATTGAAAGTGCCACCACAACTCCCGACACACTTACCCAATATAGAGCAATATTCAAACACAACTCCCAACCCATTTACTCTGCATTGATCAAATGTGCCATCACAACTCCCGACACACTTACCCAATATAAAGCAAATGTTCCACCACAACTCCCAACCCACTTACTCAGCATTGATCAAATGTTCCAACACAACTCCCGACACACTTACCCAATATAGAACAAATGTTCCTCCACAACTCCCAACCCACTTACTCAGCATTGATCAAATGTGCCACCACAACTCCCGACACACTTACCCAATATAGAGCAATTTTCCAACACAACTCCTAACCCACTTACTCAGCATTGATCAAATTTGCCACCACAACTCCCGACACATTTTACCAATATCGAACAAATGTTCCAACACAAATCCCAACCAACTTACTCTGCATTGACTAAATGTACCACCACAACTCCCGGCCCACTTACCCAATATCAATCAAATGTTCCACCACAACTCCCAACCCACTTACTCAGCATTGATCAAATGTTCCAACACAACTCCCGACACACTTACCCAATATAGAACAAATGTTCCACCACAACTCCCAACCCACTTACTCAGCATTGATCAAATGTGCCACCACAACTCCCGACACACTTACCCAATATAGAGCAATTTTCCAACACAACTCCTAACCCACTTACTCAGCATTGATCAAATTTGCCACCACAACTCCCGACACATTTTACCAATATCGAACAAATGTTCCAACACAACTCCCAACCAACTTACTCTGCATTGACTAAATGTACCACCACAACTCCCGGCCCACTTACCCAATATAGAGCAAATGTTCCACCACAACTCCCAACCCTCTTACTCAGCATTGATCAAATTTGCCACCACAACTCCCGACCCATTTACCCAATAAAGAGCAATGTTCCACCACAATTCCCAACTCACTTACTCTGCATTGATTAAATGTGCCACTACAACTCCCAACCCACTTACTCAATATAGAGCAAATGCTCCTCAACAATTCCCAACACACTTACCCAATATAGAGCAAATGTTCCAACAGAACTCCCAACCCACTTACTCAGCATTGATCAAATTTGCCACCACATCTCCCGACCCATTGACCCAATAAAGAGCAAAGTTTCACCACAACTCCCAACCCACTTACTCTGCATTGATTAAATGTGCCAACACAACTCCCATCCCACTTACCTAATATAGAGCAAATGCTCCTCAACAATTCCCAACCCACTTACCCAATATAGAGCAATGTTCCACCACAACTCCCAACCAACTTACTCTGCATTGATTAAATGTGTCACCACAACTCCCGACACACTTACATAATATAGAGCCAATGTTCCACCACAACTCCCAACCCACTTCATCTGCATTGATTAAATGTGCCACCACAACTCCCGACACACTTACCCATTATAGAGTAATGTTCCTACACCACTTTTAACCCACTTACACAGCATTGATTAAATGTGCGACCACAACTCTCGACCCATTTACCCAATATAGAGCAATGTTCCAACACAGCTCCCAACCCACTTACTCTGCATTGATTAAATGTGCAGCCACAACTCCCGGCACATTTAACCAATATAGAGCAAATGTTCCAACACAACTCCCAACCCACTTACTCTGCATTGATTAAATGTGCCACCACAACTCCCGTCCCATTTACCCATTATAGAGTAATGTTCCTACACCACTTTTAACCCACTTACTCAGCATTGATTAAATCTACCACCACAACTCCAAACACACTTACCCAATCTAGAGCAAATGTTCCGCCACAACTCCTAACCCACTTACTCTGCATTGATTAAATGTGCCACCACAACTCTCGACCCATTTACCCAATATAGATCAAATGTTCCACCACAACTCGAAACCCACTTACTCAGCATTGACCAAATTTGCCACCACAACTCCCGACCCATTTACCCAATATAGAGCAAATGTTCCACCACAACTTCCAACCCACTTACTCTGCATTGATTAAATGTGACACCACAACTCCCGACACACTTACCCAATATAGAGCAAATGTTCCAACACAACTACCAACCCACTTACTCTGCATTGATTAAATGTGCCACCACAACTCCCGACACACTCACCCAATATAGAGCAAATGTTCCAACACAACTTCCAACCCACTTACTCTGCATTGATGAAGTGTGCCACCACAACTCCCGACACACTTACCCAATATAGAGCAAATGTTCCAACACAACTCCCAACCCACTTACTCTGCATTGATTAAATGTGCCACCACAACTCCCGACACACTTACCCAATATAGAGCAAATATTCCACCACACTTTCTGACCCACCTACTCAGCATTGATCAAATGTGCCAACACAACTCCCGACCCACATTTTTATATACAAATGAAAGTCATTCAATTGTTCATAAACTCATTACATGATCTTGCTCAATAGATAATTCAATTACTTTTATTTTGATATATGGCTTTTCACGCTCAACTTAGTCGTAAATATTTAATAGACATTTGAACGAGACCCCTACTTCGTAATGGAAATACACATTAAAATAGTTTCGTTTTTATTGTTTGAATAGTGTATTTGTGAAAAGAAGAATAGAAAATCAGAAATGTTTAATTTGCGACGAAAAAAACTATTACGTTTTATCTGTGTATGCTAGAAGCATTGAAATATTCCTTTATGCTGAATAAAAGTTTATGAGATGTTCGTACCTGTATCAAATATTGCCATGACACAATTACATATTGATAACGTAGATATCTTCTTGATTTATGAAGCATATTTATATATTAATTACTAGAGTATTTTTTTATACCGTAACCGATATAAATGTTTGGCGACTTTGGCAAACAGCCAGTTGAGTCTATAACTGACCTGATGTGGGTTGTCAGTCAAACACGTCAATTATCAAATTTGCAATCGGTATTGTTTCTTATGTCACCATTTTCCTTAGACAAGCGAACGATATATAAGTAAACGCTGCATTGTATTACACTGCATTTACTTAGACAAATAACGCTACACGGCCAGTGGGCGGAGCGATAGTAGATATCATGTCCGATCAATTGACTCTGCAATTTAAGAAGCTTTAATATGTTTTTACATATTCATTTTGATTATTTTATAAGAAATTCTTAAAACTTATCCATGAGTGGTTTATATTGTTTCAATACACAAAAAATATATAGTTCGAAATAAACATTATAAAGTGATCACCGCGTTTAACCTAAACCAGAATTCATTCCAATGTCTACAAATAGCGATAAGATATGTAGGGGCAGCACGGGTTAAATATAATAAACCCTGCTTGCTATTAATAGAGTCAACTTTAATCCTTCGTGCAATTAATAGGTTCAGCCGGGAAAGTGCACTGTCAAAAAAGCAACTTCTAAATCATACTTAGAACACGTTAAAAACTCTATCAGAATTAAGTAACAATTTGTTCTTTAAAACAGCAAACGTTAAATCACAACTCCCAACTTATGTATCAGAACTCCCAACCTACTTACCCAACAAAGAGCAAATGTTCCAAAATAACTCCCTACTCACGTATCCAACAAAAAGCAAATGTCACAACTCCCAACCCATTTACCCAATATAGAGCATATGTTCCACTACATCTCCCAAACCACTTACCGAATAAAGAACAGATGTTCCAAAATAACTCCCTACCCACGTACCAAACAAAATGCAAATGTCCCATCACAACTCCCAACCCACGTACACAACAAAGAGAAAATGTTCCACAATAACTACAAACCCACCTTCCGTACTAGGAGCAAATACTTCACAATAACACCCAACCCATTTACCCAACAAAAAGCAAATGTCCCACCACAACTCCCAACCCACTTCCTTAACATATAGCAAATGTTCTACAATAACTCCCATTCTCCAAACACACTTACCCAACAAAGAGCAAGTCTTCCATCACTACTCCAAATCCACTTACCCAACAAAGAACAGATGTTCAACCACAATTCCAAACCACCTATTAAACATCAAGCCAATGTTCCACTACAATTCCCAACCAACTTATTCCACATTGAGCCAATGTTTCAGCACAACTCCCAACAAATTTATCAAACAAAGATCAAATGTTTCACTACAACTCCTAACCCACTGACCAAAAATAGAGCAAATGTTCCAAAACAACTCCCAACCAAATCATCCAACATAGAACAAAAGTTCGACTACAACTCTCTACCCACTTACACAACAAATACCAAATATTCCACTACAACTACTCACCCACTAACCCAACATAGAACAATGGTGCAGCCACGACTCTCAACCCACTTAAACAATAAAGAGCCAATGTTCCACCACAACTCCTAACCCACATACCCAGCAAAAGTTTCCGCCTCAATAAATATTCCATAACATCTTCCAATCTACTTACCGAAGAAAGAGCAAATATTCCACCACACCTCCCAACCCACTTACCCAATAGAGAGCAAATGTTCACAACAACTCCCAACCCACTCATCCAACATAGAACAAATCTTCCACTACAACTCTTTACCCACTTACCCAACAAATAGTAAATATTATACCACAACTCCCAACCCACTTATCCAACAAAGAGCAAATGTCCAACAACAACGCTCAACCCACTTATCCAACAAAGAGCAAATGCACCACCACAACTACCTGCCCACTTTCAAAAAAAAAAGCAAAAGTTCCACCACAACCCACAATCCACTTTCCAAACATAGAGCAAATGTTCCACAATAACTCTAAACCTCCCATCCCACTTACCCAACAAAGAGCAAATGTCACATCAAAACACCCAACCCACTTTTCAAACAAAGAGCAGATGTTCCACAACAACTCCAAAACACTTATCCAACATAGAGCAAATGTTCCACCACAACTCCCAACGCACTTACACAACTTAGAGCAAAATTAATGTTCCGCTACATCTCCCAATCCACTTATTCAACATAGAGCCAATGTCCCATCACAACACCCAACCAAATTATCCAACATAGAGCAAATGTTCCACCACAGCTTCAAATCACTTATTCAACATAGACCACATGTTCCACAACAACTCCCAACGCACTTCCCAACTAAGAGAAAATGTTCCACTAAAATTCCCAACCCACTTATTCAACATAGAGCCAATGTTTCAGCACAAATCCCAACCCATTTACCAAAAAAAGAACAAATGTTTTACCACCACTCCCAACCCACTTACCCAACAAAGAGCAAATGTTCCATTACAAGTCCAAATCATTTATTCATCAAAACACAAAAATCTCACCACATCTCCCAGCCCACTTACTAAACAAAGACACAATGTTCTATTACAAATCCAAACCATTTATTCAACATAGAACAAATGTTCCAATACAATTCCCAAACCACTAACCCAACAAAGAACAAATGTTTTACCACAACCCCCAACACACTTACCCAACAAAGAACTAATGTTTATTTCCACAAATCCCAACCCACTTACCAAACTTAGAGCATATGTTCCACTATAACCCCCAAACAACCAATTCAACATAGAGCCAATGTTTCAGCGCAACTCCCAACCCATTTTTCCAACAAGGAGCAAATGTTTCACTACAACTCCCAACCCAATAACACAACATAGAGCAGACGTTCCACCACAACTCCCAACCCACTCAAACAACATAGAACAAATGTTCCACCACAACTCACAACCCACTCAAACAACATAGAACAATTATTCCACTACATCTCCCAACCCACTCACCCATCATAGAACAAATGTTCCACTATATCTCCCAACACACTCATCCAACATAGAGCACATGTTCGACTACAACTCCCAACCCACTCACCCAACATAGAACAAATGTGCCACTAAAACTCCCAACCCACTCACCAAATATAGAACAAATGTTCCATTACAACTCCCAACCCACTCACCAGATATAGAACAAATGTTCCACTACAACTCCTTACCCACTCACCCAACATAGAACAGATATTCCACTATAACTCATTACCCACTCACTCATCATAGACCAAATGTTCCACTTCAACTCCCAACACAATAACGCAACATAGAACAAATGTTCCACTACAATTCCCAACCCAATAACCCAACATAGAGCAAATGTTCCACTACAACTCCCAATCCACTCAACTAACATAGAACAAATGTTTCACTACAACTCCTAACCCACTCACCCAACATCAAGCAAATGTTCCACTACAACTCCCAACACACTTACCAAACATAGACCAAATGTTCAACAACAACTCCCAACGGACTTCCCAACTAAGAGAAAATGTTTCACTACAACTCCAAACCCACTTATTCAACGTTGAGTCAATGTTAAGCACAAATCCCAACCCATTTTCCCAACAAAGAACAAATGTTTTACAACCACTCCCAACCACCCACTTACCCAACAAAGAGCAAATGTTCCATTACAAGTCCAAATCACTTATTCATCAAAGAGCAAATATCTCACCACATCTCCAAGCCCACTTACTCAACAAAGAGACAATGTTCGACTACAACTCCAAACCATTTGTTCAACATAGAACAAATGTTCAATCACAACTTCAAACCCACTTACCCAAAGAAGAACAAATATTTTACCACTTACCCAACAAAGAACTAATGTTTTTCCACAAATCCCAACCAACTTACCAAACTTAGAGCAAATGTTCCACCACAACTCCAAAACACTTATTCAACATAGAGCATATGTTCCACCACAACTCCAATCGCACTTACACAATTTAGAGCAAAATTAATGTTCCACTACAACTCCCAATCCACTTATTCAACATAGAGCCAATGTCCCATCACAAAACCCAACACATTTATCCAACATAGACCAAATTTTCCACAACAACTCCAAAACACTTATTCAACATAGAGCCAATGTCCCATCACAACACCCAACACACTTATCCAACATAGACCAAATGTTCCACAACAACTCCAATTCACTTATTCAACATAGAGCCAATGTCCCATCACAACACCCAACACACTTATCCAACATAGACCAAATGTTCCACAACAACTCCAAAACACTTATTCAACATAGACCAAATGTTCCACCACAATTCCCAGCGCACTTACTCAAGTAAGAGAAATTGTTCTACTACAACTCACAACCCACTTATTCAACATAGAGTCAATGTTTCAGCACAACTCCCAACCCATTAACCCGACAAAGAACAAATGTTTTACCACAACTCCCAACCCACTTAACCAACAAAGAGCAAATGTTCCATTACAAGTCCAAATCACTTAATCATCAAAGAGCAAATATCTCACCACATCTCCCAGCCCACTTACTCAGCAAAGAGACAATTTTCTACTACAACTCCAAACCATTTTTTTCAACAAAGAACAAATGTTCCACCACAACTCCCAACCCACTTACCAAACAAAGAACAAATTTTTTTCCACAACTCCCAACCCACTTACCCAACTAAGAGCAAATGTTCCTCTACAACCTTAACCCACCTTTTCAACATAGAGCCAATGCTTCAGCACAACTCCCAACCGATTTATCCAACAAAGAGCAAATGTTCAACTACAACTCCCAATCCAATTACCCAACAAAAAGCAGAAGTTCCACCACAACTCCCAACCCACTCATCCAGCATAGAACGAATGTTCCACTACAACTCCAAACCCACTTACCCAATAAAGAGCAAATGTCCCACAACATCTTCCAAACCACATACCGAACAAGGAATTAATGTTCCTCAATAATTCCCTTCCCAATTACCCAACAAAAAGCAAATGTCCCATCACAACTCCCAACCCATTTACCCAATATAGAACAAATGTTCCACCACATCTCCCCTACAACTTACCAAACAAAGAGCAAATGTTCTTCAATAACTCCCCACCCACTTACCCAACAAAATGCAAATGTCCAATCACAACTCCAAACCTACTTACACAACAAAGAGCAAATGTTCCACAATAACTCCAAACCCACTTTCCGTTCTAGGAGCAAATACTTCACAATAACCCCAACCCATTTACCAAACAAAAAGCAAATCTCCCACCACAACTCTAAACCCACTTCCTTAGCATAGAGTAAATGTTCTACAATAACTCCCATTCTCCCAACCCACTTCCCCAACAAAGAGTAAATGTCCCATCACAAATTAAAAACCACTTACCCAACGAAGAACAAATGTTCAACCACATCTTCAAACCACATATTTAACATAAAGCCAATGTTCCACTACAACTCCCAAACAACTTATTCAACATAGAGCCAATGATTCAGCACAACTCCCAACACCTTACCCAACAAAGACCAAATGTTTCACTACAACTCCTAGCCCACTAACACATCATAGAACAAATGTTCCACAACAACTCCCAACATAGAGGAAATATTCCACTACAACTCTCTACCACTAACCTAAAAAAATAACAAATATTCTACCACAACTCCCAACCCACTTACCCAACAAAAGGAAAATGTACCATCACAACTCCCAACCCATTTACCAAATATCAAGCAAATGTTCCATTACAACTCCTAACCCACTAACCCAACATAAAGCAAATGTCCAACCACAACTTTCAACCCACTTACCTAACAAAGAGCAAATGTTCCACCACAACACCCAATCCACTTACTCAACATATAGCAAGTGTTCCACTACAACTCCCAACCCACTGGCCCAACAGAGAGCAAATGTCTAACCACAAATCCCAACTCACTTATCCAACAAAGAGCAAATGTTCCACCACAACTACCAGCCCACTTTCCCAACAAAAATCAAATGTTCTACCACAACTCACAACCAACTTCCCTAACACAGAGTAAATGTTCCACAATAACTCCAAACCTCCCATCCCACTTACCAAACAAAGAGCAAATGTCCCATCACAACACCCAACACACTTTTCCAACAAAGAGCAAATGTTCCACCTAAACTCCAAAACACTTATTCAACATAGAGCAAATGTTCTACCAAATCTCTCAACGCACTTACACAACTAAGAGCAAAATTAATGTTCCACTACAACTCCCAATCCACTTATTCAACATAGAGCCAATGTCCCATCACAACAACCAACCCACTTATCAAACATAGACCAAATGTTCCATCATAACTCCCAACGCACTTACCCAATTCAAAGAAAATGTTGGGTAAGTGAGTTGGGTGTTTTGATGGGAGATTTGCTCTTTGGGTTAGAATGAGTTATAGTGGAACATTTGCTCTATGTGAAGGAAGTGGGTTGTGAGTTGTGGTTGAACATTTGCTTTTTGTTGGGTTATTGGGTTGGGAGTTGTGGTTGGACATTTGCTCTATGTTGGGTAAGTGGGTTAGGAGTTTTAGTTGAACTTTTGCTACATGTTTGGTAAATGGGTTGGGAGTTGAGGTAAAACATTTGCTCTTTGTTGGGTAAATGGGTTGTGGTAAGCTGTGGTAGAATATTTGCTATTTGTTGTTTAAGTGGGTAGGGAGTTGTAATGAAACATTTGTTCTATGTTGGTGAGTATTTTGGGAGTTGTAGTGGGAGTAGTAGAACAATATATTTAACATAAAACAATTGTTCCACCACAACTTCCAATCCACTTACCCAACAAAGAACAAATGTTTTACCACAACCCCCAACCCACTTACCCAACAAAGAACAAATGTTTTTCTACAACTCCAAACCCACTTACCCAACTGAGAGCAAATGTTCCACTACAATCCCCAACCCACCTTTTCAACATAGAGCCAATGTTTCAGCACAACTCCCAACAAATTTATCAAACAAAGATCAAATGTTTCACTACAACTCCTAACCCACTGACCAAAAATAGAGCAAATGTTCCACAACAACTCCCAACCAAATCATCCAACATAGAACAAAAGTTCGACTACAACTCTCTACCCACTCACACAACAAATACCAAATATTCCACTACAACTACTCACCCACTAACCCAACATAGAACAAATGTGCAGCCACGACTCTCAACCCACTTAAACAATAAAGAGCCAATGTTCCACCACAACTCCTAACCAACATACCCAGCAAAAGTTTCAGCCTCAATAAATATTCCATAACATCTTCCAATCTACTTACCGAAGAAAGAGCAAATATTCCACCACACCTCCCAACCCACTTACCCAATAGAGAGCAAATGTTCACAACAACTCCCAACCCACTCATCCAACATCGAACAAATCTTCCACTACAACTTTCTACCCACTTACCCAACAAATAGTAAATATTATACCACAACTCCCAACCCACTTATCCAACAAAGAGCAAATGTCCAACAACAACGCTCAACCCACTTATCCAACAAAGAGCAAATGCACCACCACAACTACCTGCCCACTTTTCAAAAAAAAAGCAAAAGTTCCACCACAACCCACAATCCACTTTCCAAACATAGAGCAAATGTTCCACAATAACTCTAAACCTCCCATCCCACTTACCCAACAAAGAGCAAATGTCACATCAAAACACCTAACCCACTTTTCAAACAAAGAGCAGATGTTCCACAACAACTCCAAAACACTTATCCAACATAGAGCAAATGTTCCACCACAACTCCCAACGCACTTACACAACTTAGAGCAAAATTAATATTCCGCTATATCTCCCAATCCACATATTCAACATAGAGCCAATGTCCCATCACAACACCCAACCAAATTATCCAACATAGAGCAAATGTTCCACCACAGCTTCAAATCACTTATTCAACATAGACCACATGTTCCACAACAACTCCCAACGCACTTCCCAACTAAGAGAAAATGTTCCACTACAATTCCCAACCCACTTATTCAACATAGAGCCAATGTTTCAGCACAAATCCCAACCCATTTACCAAAAAAAGAACAAATGTTTTACCACCACTCCCAACCCACTTACCCAACAAAGAGCAAATGTTCCATTACAAGTCCAAATCATTTATTCATCAAAACACAAAAATCTCACCACATCTCCCAGCCCACTTACTAAACAAAGACACAATGTTCTATTACAAATCCAAACCATTTATTCAACATAGAACAAATGTTCCAATACAATTCCCAAACCACTAACCCAACAAAGAACAAATGTTTTACCACAACCCCCAACACACTTACCCAACAAAGAACTAATGTTTATTTCCACAAATCCCAACCCACTTACCAAACTTAGAGCATATGTTCCACTATAACCCCCAAACAACCAATTCAACATAGAGCCAATGTTTCAGCACAACTCCCAACCCATTTTTCCAACAAGGAGCAAATGTTTCACTACAACTCCCAACCCAATAACACAACATAGAGCAGACGTTCCACCACAACTCCCAACCCACTCAAACAACATAGAACAAATGTTCCACCACAACTCACAACCCACTCAAACAACATAGAACAATTATTCCACTACATCTCCCAACCCACTCACCCATCATAGAACAAATGTTCCACTATATCTCCCAACACACTCATCCAACATAGAGCACATGTTCGACTACAACTCCCAACCCACTCACCCAACATAGAAAAAATGTTCCACTACAAATCCCAACCCAATAACCCAACATAGAGCAGACATTTCACCACAACTCCCAACCCAATAACCCAACATAGAACAAATGTGCCACTAAAACTCCCAACCCACTCACCAAATATAGAACAAATGTTCCATTACAACTCCCAACCCACTCACCAAATATAGAACAAATGTTCCACTACAACTCCTTACCCACTCACCCAACATAGAACAGATATTCCACTACAACTCATTACCCACTCACTCATCATAGACCAAATGTTCCACTTCAACTCCCAACACAATAACTCAACATAGAACAAATGTTCCACTACAACTCCCAACCCAATAACCCAACATAGAGCAAATGTTCCACTACAACTCCTTACCCACTCAACTAACATAGAACAAATGTTTCACTACAACTCCTAACCCACTCACCCAACATCAAGCAAATGTTCCACTACAACTCCCAACACACTCACCAAACATAGACCAAATGTTCTACAACAACTCCCAACGGACTTCCCAACTAAGAGAAAATGTTTCACTACAACTCCAAACCCACTTATTCAACGTTGAGCCAATGTTAAGCACGAATCCCAACCCATTTTCCCAACAAAGAACAAATGTTTTACCACCACTCCCAACCACCCACTTACCCAACAAAGAGCAAATGTTCCATTACAAGTCCAAATCACTTATTCATCAAAGAGCAAATATCTCACCACATCTCCAAGCCCACTTACTCAACAAAGAGACAATGTTCGACTACAACTCCAAACCATTTGTTCAACATAGAACAAATGTTCAATCACAACTTCAAACCCACTTACCCAAAGAAGAACAAATATTTTACCACTTACCCAACAAAGAACTAATGTTTTTCCACAAATCCCAACCAACTTACCAAACTTAGAGCAAATGTTCCACCACAACTCCAAAACACTTATTCAACATAGAGCATATGTTCCACCACAACTCCAATCGCACTTACACAATTTAGAGCAAAATTAATGTTCCACTACAACTCCCAATCCACTTATTCAACATAGAGCCAATGTCCCATCACAAAACCCAACACATTTATCCAACATAGACCAAATGTTCCACAACAACTCCAAAACACTTATTCAACATAGAGCCAATGTCCCATCACAACACCCAACACACTTATCCAACATAGACCAAATGTTCCACAACAACTCCAATTCACTTATTTAACATAGAGCCAATGTTCCATCACAACACCCAACACACTTATCCAACATAGACCAAATGTTCCACAACAACTCCAAAACACTTATTCAACATAGACCAAATGTTCCACCACAACTCCCAGCGCACTTACTCAAGTAAGAGCAATTGTTCTACTACAACTCACAACCCACTTATTCAACATAGAGTCAATGTTTCAGCACAACTCCCAACCCATTAACCCGACAAAGAATAAATGTATTACCACAACTCCCAACCCACTTACCCAACAAAGAGCAAATGTTCCATTACAAGTCCAAATCACTTAATCATCAAAGAGCAAATATCTCACCACATCTCCCAGCCCACTTACTCAGCAAAGAGACAATTTTCTACTACAACTCCCAACTCAATAACCCAACATAGAGCAGACGTTCCACCACAACTCCCAACCCACTCAAACAACATAGAACAAATGTTCCACCACAACTCACAACCCACTCAAACAACATAGAACAATTATTCCACTACATCTCCCAACCCACTCACCCATCATAGAACAAATGTTCCACTATATCTCCCAACACACTCATCCAACATAGAGCACATGTTCGACTACAACTCCCAACCCACTCACCCAACAAAGAAAAAATGTTCCACTACAAAACCCAACCCAATAACCCAACATAGAGCAGACATTTCACCACAACTCCCAACCCAATAACCCAACATAGAACAAATGTGCCACTAAAACTCCCAATCCACTCACCAAATATAGAACAAATGTTCCATTACAACTCCCAACCCACTCACCAAATATAGAACAAATGTTCCACTACAACTCCTTACCCACTCACCCAACATAGAACCGATATTCCACTACAACTCATTACCCACTCACTCATCATAGACCAAATGTTCCACTTCAACTCCCAACACAATAACTCAACATAGAACAAATGTTCCACTACAACTCCCAACCCAATAACCCAACATAGAGCAAATGTTCCACTACAACTCCCAATCCACTCAACTAACATAGAACAAATGTTTCACTACAACTCCTAACCCACTCACCCAACATCAAGCAAATGTTCCACTACAACTCCCAACACACTCACCAAACATAGACCAAATGTTCTACAACAACTCCCAACGGACTTCCCAACTAAGAGAAAATGTTTCACTACAACTCCAAACCCACTTATTCAACGTTGAGCCAATGTTAAGCACGAATCCCAACCCATTTTCCCAACAAAGAACAAATGTTTTACCACCACTCCCAACCACCCACTTACCCAACAAAGAGCAAATGTTCCATTACAAGTCCAAATCACTTATTCATCAAAGAGCAAATATCTCACCACATCTCCAAGCCCACTTACTCAACAAAGAGACAATGTTCGACTACAACTCCAAACCATTTGTTCAACATAGAACAAATGTTCAATCACAACTTCCAACCCACTTACCCAAAGAAGAACAAATATTTTACCACTTACCCAACAAAGAACTAATGTTTTTTTCCACAAATCCCAACCAACTTACCAAACTTAGAGCAAATGTTCCACCACAACTCCAAAACACTTATTCAACATAGAGCATATGTTCCACCACAACTCCAATCGCACTTACACAATTTAGAGCAAAATTAATGTTCCACTACAACTCCCAATCCACTTATTCAACATAGAGCCAATGTCCCATTACAAAACCCAACACATTTATCCAACATAGACCAAATGTTCCACAACAACTCCAAAACACTTATTCAACATAGAGCCAATGTCCCATCACAACACCCAACACACTTATCCAACATAGACCAAATGTTCCACAACAACTCCAATTCACTTATTCAACATAGAGCCAATGTCCCATCACAACACCCAACACACTTATCCAACATAGACCAAATGTTCCACAACAACTCCAAAACACTTATTCAACATAGACCAAATGTTCCACCACAACTCCCAGCGCACTTACTCAAGTAAGAGAAATTGTTCTACTACAACTCACAACCCACTTATTCAACATAGAGTCAATGTTTCAGCACAACTCCCAACCCATTAACCCGACAAAGAACAAATGTATTACCACAACTCCCAACCCACTTACCCAACAAAGAGCAAATGTTCCATTACAAGTCCAAATCACTTAATCATCAAAGAGCAAATATCTCACCACATCTCCCAGCCCACTTACTCAGCAAAGAGACAATTTTCTACTACAACTCCAAACCATTTTTTTCAACAAAGAACAATTGTTCCACCACAACTCCCAGCCCACTTACCAAACAAAGAACAAATTTTTTTCCACAACTCCCAACCCACTTACCCAACTAAGAGCAAATGTTCCTCTACAACCCCAACCCACCTTTTCAACATAGAGCCAATGCTTCAGCACAACTCCCAACCCATTTATCCAACAAAGAGCAAATGTTCAACTACAACTCCCAATCCAATTACCCAACAAAAAGCAGATGTTCCACCACAACTCCCAACCCACTCATCCAGCATAGAACGAATGTTCCACTACTACTCCAAACCCACTTACCCAATAAAGAGCACATGTCCCACAACATCTTCCAAACAACATACCGAACAAGGAATTAATGTTCCTCAATAATTCCTTTCCCAATTACCCAACAAAAAGCAAATGTCCCATCACAACTCCCAACCCATTTACCCAATATAGAACAAATGTTCCACCACATCTCCCCTACAACTTACCAAACAAAGAGCAAATGTTCTTCAATAACTCCCCACCCACTTACCTAACAAAATGCAAATGTCCCATCACAACTCCAAACCTACTTACACAACAAAGAGCAAATGTTCCACAATAACTCCAAACCCACTTTCCGTTCTAGGAGCAAATACTTCACAATAACCCCAACCCATTTACCCAACAAAAAGCAAATCTCCCACCACAACTCTAAACCCACTTCCTTAGCATAGAGTAAATGTTCTACAATAACTCCCATTCTCCCAACCCACTTCCCCAACAAAGAGTAAATGTCCCATCACAACTTAAAAACCACTTACCCAACGAAGAACAAATGTTCAACCACATCTTCAAACCACATATTTAACATAAAGCCAATGTTCCACTACAACTCCCAAACAACTTATTCAACATAGAGCCAATGATTCAGCACAACTCCCAACACCTTACCCAACAAAGACCAAATGTTTCACTACAACTCCTAGCCCACTAACACATCATAGAGCAAATGTTCCACAACAACTCCCAACATAGAGGAAATATTCCACTACAACTCTCTACCCACTAACCTAAAAAAATAACAAATATTCTACCACAACTCCCAACCCACTTACCCAACAAAAGGAAAATGTACCATCACAACTCCCAACCCATTTACCAAATATCAAGCAAATGTTCCATTACAACTCCTAACCCACTAACCCAACATAAAGCAAATGTCCAACCACAACTTTCAACCCACTTACCTAACAAAGAGCAAATGTTCCACCACAACACCCAATCCACTTACTCAACATATAGCAAGTGTTCCACTACAACTCCCAACCCACTGGACCAACAGAGAGCAAATGTCTAACCACAAATCCCAACTCACTTATCCAGCAAAGAGCAAATGTTCCACCACAACTACCAGCCCACTTTCCCAACAAAAAGCAAATGTTCTACCACAACTCATAACCAACTTCCCTAACACAGAGCAAATGTTCCACAATAACTCCAAACCTCCCATCCCACTTACCAAACAAAGAGCAAATGTCCCATCACAACACCCAACACACTTTTCCAACAAAGAGCAAATGTTCCACCTAAACTCCAAAACACTTATTCAACATAGAGCAAATGTTCTACCAAATCTCTCAACGCACTTACACAACTAAGAGCAAAATTAATGTTCCACTACAACTCCCAATCCACTTATTCAACATAGAGCCAATGTCCCATCACAACAACCAACCCACTTATCAAACATAGACCAAATGTTCCACCATAACTCCCAACGCACTTACCCAATTCAAAGAAAATGTTGGGTAAGTGGGTTGGGTGTTTTGATGGGAGATTTGCTCTTTGGGTTTGAATGAGTTATAGTGGAACATTTGCTCTATGTGAAGGAAGTGGGTTGTGAGTTGTGGTTGAACATTTGCTTTTTGTTGGGTTATTGGGTTGGGAGTTGTGGTTGGACATTTGCTCTATGTTGGGTAAGTGGGTTAGGAGTTTTAGTTGAACTTTTGCTACATGTTTGGTAAATGGGTTGGGAGTTGAGGTAAAACATTTGCTCTTTGTTGGGTAAATGGGTTGTGGTAAGCTGTGGTAGAATATTTGCTATTTGTTGTTTAAGTGGGTAGGGAGTTGTAATGAAACATTTGTTCTATGTTGGGTGAGTAGTTTGGGAGTTGTAGTGGGAGTAGTAGAACCATTTATTTAACAGAAAACAATTGTTCCATCACAACTTCCAATCCACTTTCCCAACAAAGAACAAATGTTTTACCACAACCCCCAACCCACTTACCCAACAAAGAACAAATGTTTTTCTACAACTCCAAACCCACTTACCCAACTGAGAGCAAATGTTCCACTACAATCCCCAACCCACCTTTTCAACATAGAGCCAATGCTTCAGCACAACTCCCAACCCATTTATCCAACAAAGAGCAAATGTTCCACTACAACTCCCAACCCAATAACCCAACATAGAGCAGATGTTCTACAAAAACTCCCAACCCACTCAAACAACATAGAACAAATGTTCCACTACAACTCCAAGCCATTTACCCAACAAAGAGCAAATGTTTTACCTCAACTCCCAACCCATTTACCAAACATGTAGCAAAAGTTCAACTAAAACTCCTAACCCACTTACCCAACACAGAGCAAATGTCCAACCACAACTCCCAACACAAGTACCCAACAAAAAGCAAATGTTCAACCACAACTCACAACCCACTTCCTTCACATAGTGCAAATGTTCCACTATAACTCATTCTAACCCAAAGAGCAAATGTCCCATCAAAACACTCAACCCACTAACCCAACAAAGAGAAAAATGTTCAAACACAACTCCCAACCCACTTATTCAACATAGAGCCAATGTTTCACCACAACTCACAACCCATTTACCCAACAGAGAGCAAATGTTCCACCACAACTCCCAACCCACTCACTCATCAATTAACAAATGTTCCAATACAACTCCAAACCACTTATTCATCATAGACCAACTATCTCACCACATCTCCCAGCCCATTAACTTAAGAAAGAGACAATGTTCTACTAAAACTCCAAACCACTTATTAAACATAGAACAAATGTTCCACCACAACTTCCAGCCCACTTACCGAACAAAGAACAAAGGTTTTATCCCAACTCCCAACCCACTTACCCAACAAAGAGCAAATGTTCCATTACAATTCCAAACCACTTTTTCAACATAAAGCAAATATCTCATCACTCCCAGCCCACTTACCCAATAAAGAGAAAATGTTTTACTACAACTCCAAACCAACTTCTCAACATAGAAGAAATGTTTTACGCCAACTCCCAACCCAATTACCCAACATCAAAGCAAATGTTCCACAACAACTTCCAACTCACTTACCCAACAAAGAGCAAATGTTCCATGACAACTCCCAACCCACTTACCCAACAAAGAGCAAATGTTCTACCACAACTCCCAACAGACTTACTTAACAAACAGCAAATGTTCCACCACAATTCCCAACCACTTACCTTACAAAGAGCTAATGTCCCACCACAATTCCCTACAACTAATCTTACAAAGAGCTAATGTCCATCACAACTCTCAACACACTTTCGCAATATAGAATAATTTTTCCATCACAACTCCAAACATACTAAGCTAACAAAGAACAAATGTTCCACTACAACTCCAAACCACTTACCAAACAAAGAGCAAATGTTCCCACTACAACTACAAACCACTTACCGAATAAAGAGCAAATGTTCCACTACAACTCGAAACCACTTACCGAACAAAGAACAAATGTTCCACTACAACTCCAAACCACTTACCAAACAAAGAGCAAATGTTCCACTACAACTCCAAACCACTTACCGAACAAAGAGCAAATGTTCCACTTACCGAACAAAGAGCAAATGTTCCCACTACAACTCCAAACCACTTACCGAATAAAGAGCAAATGTTCCACTACAACTCCAAACCACTTACCGAACAAAGAACAAATGTTCCACTACAACTCCAATCCACTTACCGAACAAAGAGCAAATGTTCCACTACAACTCCAAATCACTTACCGAACAAAGAGCAAATGTTCCACTTACCGAACAAAGAGCTAATGTTCCCACTACAACTCCAAACCACTTACCGAATAAAGAGCAAATGTTCCACTACAACTCCAAACCACTTACCGAACAAAGAACAAATGTTCCACTACAACTCCAAACCACTTACCGAACAAAGAGCAAATGTTCCACTTACCGAACAAAGAGCAAATGTTCCCACTACAACTCCAAACAACTTACCGAATAAACAGCAAATGTTCCACTACAACTCCAAACCACTTACCGAACAAAGAGCAAATGTACTTCATTACGTATTTCAACATTGCATTGGCAGGGTCAGAATATTTCACATCAAGTTATAGCCGATGCTAAGAAGTATTTTATTAGATTGTTCAATAATATCAAATATACCTTAACAACAAAAAGAACTAAAAAAGCACACACAAATCACTCACACCAACAACGTAAACATTGTACCCGTACGCGAAAAAAAATATACATAACCTAAAATATAATATATAAAAATATTTCAGATAATCATTAATTAGCATATTAATTGCATTTTTCTATCGCTTTTTATAAATTTGAAAGTTATTAAACTCAGTACTTCGCATTTTCATCTTGTTATCATATGAACTGAACACACAAAATCAAGAACATAGAATTGTTCTATATTGTCTGTATTTTGTATACAACTTAAAAAGATCGCCGACGCGTCTACTTCGAGTTCACATCATAAAGGAAACCGTTGCCGTTCAACATGGTGATTTGGTGTCAAATTAAAGATAAGATAATGGCGGACAATACACATTTGTGTAAATTTGAGCCCTCCTCGTGTTTGAGATTGGTTTATCGGAATACTACGCGTGCATACCATGTATCGATGTGTTTAGTGTAAAACTTTAACTCCCCATTCATAATATGTCGATTGTTGAGTGTATAAAGCCGTAAATCAGATTTTGTTGGGAACTTCAAGTAGGTAAAAATCGGCACCAGCGGTTGAATGTATACTTTGACACTGTAGATATAGATCTCCATGTATTGTTGACATAGATCAGCAGTGTTAATAATTATGATTGACAGTCAAAATAGTTTTAAATTTTAATTTTAGCGATGCTTTTATAACAAACGCTTCTGTTTAAAACAAACTATATAGCCGACATGTAACCTGCATTTGTATTCACCAACAGTTCTTAATATGTCGATTGTTGAGTGTATAAAGCCGTAAATCAGATTCCGTTGGGAACTTCAAGTAGGTAAAAATCGGCACCAGCGGTTGAATGTATACTTTGGCACTGTAGATATAGATCTCTATGTATTGTTGACATAGATCAGCAGTGTTTATTATTGTTATTGACAGTCAAAATAGTTATACATTTTAATTTTAGCGATGCTCCTATAACAAACGCTTCTGTTTAAAACAAACTATATAGCCGACATGTAACCTGCATTTGTATTCACCAACAGTTCTTAAGCATATTCTTAGACTTGGACTGAAGAACGAATTTTGAAAAATGCACTTAGAGAACACTTTTTGAGACCAAAATGTGCAAGCAAGTAGGGACATATAATATATAGTCAAATAAACACTCACAATTATTCTATTTCTAATGATAAACTAAATATCTGAGGTTGAAATTTGGATTTTCAAGCTCAAGTCTAAGAATATTTCAAGAACTGTTGGTGAATACGACCCCAAAACTGCAATATAACAACGATTTGTTCCTATTGTTAAGGTTATGAAACAGCTCCAACTAAGTTCCGATGAATGAATTTACTAAAATGTTAACCAGACACATTTTTAGTGTTTAAACAGTCAATATAATACACAAACAGAAAATAATAATTATTAAATTGAGCAAACAAAATAGAAGTAACCAACTAACCTTTTTCTTAATAACTAGGCGTTTTGTCGAACTAATCCGTCTGTTATTATTTACTACATGTAGCAGAGATCACATTTTTAAACGATTCTGTCATTTATCTTTTGCTTATGATCCGCGCAGCTTGCTTAGTTATTTACCTAACATGGGTTGTCAAGTAATCAAGTCGATTATCCAATCAGCTGTCGATATTTGTTGTTACGTCGTTATTTTCTGCTAAGTGGCACTACGTTGTATAGAGAACTTGACCGAGGTAGTTCGAATGTACGTTTATTAATAAACATTTAGATTAATGGAAACCCAACAGTTCAGCTAATTTTATAACAAAAAATTCCGATCATGTTACTTTAAATAGCAACTCGGGTATGGGAGTTACCCAATAGTTTATATATAGAATAGGCCCTGCAGTGTAAACCTGTGTATATTGATTACGTACACAATGCGTTACGTTGTGTAAACCTCACATTATAAAGTATACAACAAAACAGCTTCGTTTTACACGGACCGACTTGCCTCTTTGAATGAAATGGCGTAACTGTAAGGATTATGCAGGCATATTAATAAAAGTATATGAAGAAAACAGGATTTACTTATGTGTGTGATTGTTCAGCTCAGTACATAATGACTTCTTCCAAAAATAAACAGTATAGTTTAAACTTATCTATTATAAAACAAGAAATTACAACTTGGACAAATCATGTTGAAACCAGTACAAAGCATGTGCCGGAAAGCGTCTTGTTCAAAGACACCCACATAGCCGTGGTGGAGGATCGAACCCGCTACCATTCGATCCTTTGTTTCAATGCTCTACCACTGGACCAAGCACTCCTCAGTAAAAAATACATTAGATATTCAGACATGTTTTTAACATTTTACCTCCCAAATAGCCGTTGAATACTGTCCTAAGGTCAAGTAAATACAATTGAAAACAGGATGTCCCTCCGATGCAAAATGTTTGACCCGTATATTATTCATATTTGCCGTAACGGATCATGTTATATTATGGTAGTTGAGATATTTTTTAATGTTTTAAATTGATTTAAAATTTTAAGATGGAGTTCAGAAATTGTATACATATTAACATAGGTATGTAACATTAAAGGTCAACAATGTCGAATAAATGAGATGTTATGACAGACTGATCGAGGTGATCTGACAGGCAGATATAGTGTTAAACTTTTCACGCTGTAGATATGGCAGGTCGGTTTCATGATAAGACATGGGCATGTTTAATGGACTAAGTAATTAAGAAACTGACAAATAGCCAGGTAGTAATGAGTTGACCAATCAGGGAAAGGGGCGTGAGGCCTCTTTTAGATGGTGTAAATGAGATCTGGTTAGTCACTTGGAAATAGACCTTGCTTACAGTAGGTTAGTTTTAGACTAACCTTTATTAGTTTAAAACGTTAGTTTGTGACTTTGAACTTATATGAAAAATATATAAACATATGAATAAAAGAACATTAAATGTACCCACTCTGTTTGGGTGTCTGTTTTGCCACAATCAACTGGTAGTTTGGCTGGGAAATAGTTTAATGAGTCAATCATGAAGTGGAATTTATTTCCAACAGCAGCTATGGTATAAAACATGTGATGAAAAAAATAACCTCCCAGTAGTCTGTATATGAATCAAACAAGAAAAAATAATTAAGATCAATCGGAGAGGGGGGTGGGGGTTCGTTGTTTTTTTTAAATGGCTTTAAAGCCATTTTCAACACATTTCAGGTAATAGACATACCCAGTTTTACTGGTGGAGGAAGACCTCAGAATGAATCTAAGTAGAACCACTGTCTTTCCTCAAGTAACTGGTAAACTTTCTCCCATAAACTTTCTGGAACGAGCGGGACTCGAAAAAAATACTTTAACGGTGAGAGGTAAATTATCTAAAGACGGCGCATTAGGCCACTCGGCCGCAGAGGACCCCTTACTATGGGTTTATATCGATCTACATTGTCACAGTGGCGTAGCTGAATTTAATTTAGGTACAGCGGGTCCGGGCCTACAGAGTATCCACAAAAAATAATAATACAATTGAATCGTTAAATGAACATATTTTATACTTCAATCGGTACTTTTCTGGAGCAAAGGAGGAGTGCGGGGGTTGGGGTTGGGGGGCGTATAGTCCGGGCCTACCACTTGAAAAATGCTTGTTACTAATGTTGTTATAACTTGTAGTTCAATCCATTTGCATATGTTATATATTTGTTATCATTTTATGTTCATTTGTATATGTCGATATGTAATATACGTAATAAAATACGTTTTAACTGCATTCAGTTTATTAAGTTTATTATAGATTTAGACATTAACTTGAGTCTTGTTGGTTAGGTCGCATGAGCGACCAATCCCTATATAAGGGTAACTCCGGGCGCTGCCATATTGAACGTCACAATCACGTGTTAACAAGGAGGTCGCCATTGCTTTTCAAAACAGTGTATTATGGGAATGTACACGAACTGCAATCTCGGCCATATGGACCACTTTTCGGCTACAAGAAAAATGCAAATGCGGTGTGCGTATCAATTGAGTGTGGCGTTTATATGCACTCACAGAACTCGTTATGCATTGCCCTTTGCATATTTAATAAGAAAATATTGAAAAATAAAATAAAAATGCCATGATTGAGGTCTTAAGTCTTATCTTTTTTGAAGATTTATTGCTGTTTTTATAGAATCCTGCTGAGTTGATGTAAATCATTTTCAAATAACCATGTATTTAATCAATTATTATGGTTCTCGGCAAATAGCTTTACAGCTAGTGTTTTATATTTGTAAATCCGACACAAAATAAAGTTTCCTGTATCTTGACGTAATAATGAAAAAATCAAGCCTCTGCAATTGTTTTGTTTTTTACCCTTTACAACAGAAATATATTTTCTTTAAAAATAAGTTGAGTTTTCCGGTGTGGCGTATTTTCAGCACACTGCAAGAATCAGACATATCACCGAACATGCACAAGTTTTTGAAAGAGTACGGTAATATGATCGATGAGATGGTAAGATAATATGGTCGGTGGGATTGTACGATAATATAGTCGATGGAAGGGTATGATATTGTCGATGAGATGATACGATAATATGGCCGGTGGGATGGTACGATATTATGGTTGATGGAAGGGTACGAAAATATGGCAGATGGGATGGTACGATAATATGTTCGGTGGAATGATACGATAATATGGTTGATGGAAGGGTATAATATGGTCGATGAGATGGTATGATAATATGGTCAGTGGGATGGTACGATAATATGGTTGATGGAAGGGTACATTAATATGGTCGATGGGATGGTACGATAATATGTTCGGTGGGATGGTACGATAATATGTTCGGTGGGATGGTACGATAATATGGTCGATGAGATGGTACAATAATATGGTCGATGGGATGGTACAGAAATATGGTCGGTGGGATGGTACGGAAATATGGTCGATGGGATGGTATGATAATATGGTCGATAGAAGGACACGATAATATGGTCGACGGGATGGTACGGTAATATTATCGGTGGGATGGTACGATAATATGGTCGAAGGGATGGTACGGTAATATGCTCGGTGGGATAGTAGGATAATATTGTTGATTGAAAGGTATAATATGGTAGACGAAATGGTACAGTAATATGGTCGGTGCGATGGTACGGTTATATGGTCGGTGGAACGGTACGGCAATATGGTCGATGGGATGGCACGGTAATATGGTCGATGGGATGGCACGGTAATATGGCCGGTGGGATGGCACGGTTATATGGCCGGTGGGATGGCACGGTTATATGGCCGATGGGATGGCACGATAATATGGTCGATGGCAGGTTACGCTAATATGGTCGGTGGGATGGTACGATAATATGGTCGATGGGATGGTACGATTATATGGTCGATGGAATGGCACGATAATATGGTCGATAGAAGGGCACAATAACATGGTCGACGGGATGGTACAGTAATATGATCGGTGGGATGGTACGATAATATGGTCGATGGGATGGTACGGTAATATGGTCGGTGGGATACTACGATAATATGGTTGATGGAAGGATATAATAGGGGAGACGAAATGGTACGGTGATATGGTCGTTGCGATGGTACGGTTATATTGTCGATGGAATGGTACGGTATATTGGTCGATGGGATGGCACGGTAATATGGTCGGTGGGATGGCACGATAATATGTCCGATGGGATGGCACGATAATATGGTCGATGGGAGGTTACGACAATATGGTCGGTGGGAGGGTACGATAATATGGTTGATGGAAGGGTACGATAATATGGTCGATGGGATGATAAGATAATATGGTCGATGGGATGGTACGATAATATGGTCGATGGAAGGGTACTGTAATAAGGTCGATGGAAGGGTACGATAATATCGTCGATGGGATTGTACGATAATATGGTTGATGGAAGGGTACGATAATATGGTCAATGGGATGGTACGATAATATGGTTGATGGAAAGGTACGATAATATGGTCGATGGAAAGGTACGATCATATGGTCGATAGGATGGTACGATAATATGGTCAGTGGGATGGTACGATAATATGGTCAATGGGATGTTACGATAATATTATCGGTGAGATGGTACGATATTATGGTCGATGGGATGGTACGATAATGTGGTCGATGGGATGGTATGATAATATGGTCAATGAATTGGTACGGTGTTATGGACGAGGGTAAGATACAATGGTTGATGGATGTACGATGTATTGGTGGACGAGGGAACAGTGCAAAAGGCAAGGGTAAGATTCAGTGGTTGATGGATGTACGATGTATTGGTGGACGAGGATACGATACAATAGACGAAGGTAAGATACAATGGTTGATGGATATGCGATCTATTGGGGGAAGAGGGTACGATGCAATAGACGAGGCTAAGATACAATAATTGATTGATGTACGATGTATTGGTGGACGAGGATACGATACAATAGACGAGGGTAAGAAACAATGGTTGATTGATATACGATGTTTTAGTGGATGAGAGTACGATGCAATAGACGACGATAAGATACAATGGTTGATGGATATACGGTGTATTGGTAGCGAGGGTACGATGCAATAGACGAGGGTAAGATACAATGGTTGATGGATGTACGATGTATTGGTGGACGAGGGAACAATTCAATAGACGAGAGTAAGATACAATGGTTGATTGATTTACGATGTATTGGTTTACGAGGGAACAATGCAATAGACGAGGGTAAGATACAATAGTTGATGTATAGTACGATGTATTGGTCGACGAGGGAACAATTCAATAGACGAGAGTAAGATACAATGGTTGATTGATTTACGATGTATTGGTGGACGAAGGTACGATGCAATAGACGAGAGTAAGATAAAATAATTGCTGGACTTACGATGTATTAGTGGATGAGGGTACGATGCAATAGTCGTGGGTAAGATACAATGGTTGATGGATGAACGATGTATTGGTCGACGAGGGTACGATGCAATAGACGTGGGTAAGATACAATAGTTGATGGATGAACGATGTATTGGTCGACGAGGGTACGATACAATAGACGAGGGTAAGATACAATAGTTGATGGATGAACGATGTATTGGTCGACGAGGGTACGATGCAATAGACGTGGGTAAGATACAATAGTTGATGGATGTACGATGTATTGGTGGACGGGGAAACAATGCAATAGACGAGGGTGTGATACAATAGTTGATGGATGTACGATGTATAGGTGGATGAGGGTACAGTGCAATGGCCAATGGGTTGGTACGATAAGGTAGTCGGCGGTCTGATGTGACTGTCGACGGTTGATACGATGTCTTACAAATTGATGCATTTGTTGATGAACGATGTCAATACATGTGGCTTTATAGTAAACAACACATCTCCGCAGCTATCATTATTATCTATGTTTATTTGCATTATAACCATAGCGTGTAAAATATTCAAAATCGTGATAGATTTAAACACGAGTCATCTGTTAGATGTTCTTACAAAGCCTTCGTCTGCAAATATTCAAAATCGTGATGGTTTAAACACGAGTCGTCTGTTAAATGTTCTTACAAAGCCTTCGTCTGTAAATATTCAAAATCGTGATAGATTTAAACACGAGTCGTCTGTTAAATGTTCTTACAAAGCCTTCGTCTGTAAATATTCAAAATCGTGATAGATTTAAACACGAGTCGTCTGTTAAATGTTCTAACAAAGCCTTTGTCTGTAAATATTCAAAATCGTGATAGATTTAAACACGAGTCGTCTGTTAAATGTTCTTACAAAGCCTTCGTCTGTAAATATTCAAAATCGTGATAGATTTAAACACGAGTCGTCTGTTAAATGTTTTTACAAAGCCTTCGTCTGTAAATATTCAAAATCGTGATAGATTTAAACATGAGTCGTCTGTTAAATGTTCTTACAAAGCCTTTGTCTGTAAATATTCAAAATCGTGATAGATTTAAACACGAGTCGTCTGTCAAATGTTCTAACAAAGCCTTCGTCTGTAAATGTGATATTTATTTCAAATATTCTAAAATCAAAAATGATTTACATTAAGATGTGGACGGAATGCCATTACTCGCTTATTACTCGTGTCATTACTTGCTAATTATTCGAATCATTACACAGTTACGTCCTTTTTCCACGGTAACATGATTCTTACGCTTAAAACAAAGGCCTATGTAATTTGGTTTTGAAATATTTTCAAAATGATTCATAATAGTTGTGATTTCTTGCTGCAGATGAGTAGAGCAAAGGTTGGTATAGCATATACTACAATACTACATCACTGGTGTTAAAAAAGTGACTTTTATAGGATTTCAACATATGCATGTATCTAGGAGCATTTGAGGACTTCTTTTTTCAAAAAATCTCATGCGGTCACCGCACCCTCTTTTTTAAAAAAACCAACGTGGTAAACCTACCAGTTATTGTGTATTTTTATGTGAGTTTACATTCCTGCTATGAAAAAAAAAACACTTCTTTCTTTACCATGGAAATCCTAGACCTTATTTTATATAGAACAAAGAACAAAATTTAACACTGAGTGTAGTGAGACCTATATGGTCGTGGCCTACTTGGAAATATGCGATATTTCTAGAGAGAAGAAACATGCACAGTGACTGTAATAAAAAGAGAAAATGTTGTTCGTGGGTTTAATAGAGTGAGTAAACTGAACATGATTCATGTAAAGTATACAGCCTGGCTACAATACAAACCAAGTACACACGACTACAGCATCAGCCACCTCAACAGAAATGGTAACAGTGATAGTTTTCTTACCAGGATGTATCAGCTAACACTTCGGCACTGTAGGGACGATTCACAATACAAACCAAGTACACACGACTACAGCATCAGCCACCTCAACAGAAATGGTAACAGTGATAGTTTACATACCAGGATGTATCAGCTAACACTTCGGCACTGTAGGGACGATTTACAATACAAACCAAGTACACACGACTACAGCATCAGCCACCTCAACAGAAATGGTAACAGTGATAGTTTACATACCAGGATGTATCAGCTAACACTTCGGCACTGTAGGGACGATTTACAATACAAACCAAGTACACACGACTACAGCATTAGCCACCTCAACAGAAATAGTAACAGTGATAGTTTACATACCAGGATGTGTCAGCTAACACTTCGGCACTGAAGGGACGATTTACAATACAAACCAAGTACACACGACTACAGCATCAGCCACCTCAACAGAAATGGTAACAGTGATAGTTTACATACCAGGATGTATCAGCTAACACTTCGGCACTGTAGGGACGATTCACAATACAAACCAAGTACACACGACTACAGCATCAGCCACCTCAACAGAAATGGTAACAGTGATAGTTTACATACCAGGATGTATCAGCTAACACTTCGGCACTATAGGGACGATTCACAATACAAACCAAGTACACACGACTACAGCATCAGCCACCTCAACAGTAATGGTAACAGTGATAGTTTACATACCAGGGTGTATCAGCTAACACTTCGGCACTGTAGGGACGATTTACAATACAAACCAAGTACACACGACTACAGCATCAGCCACCTCAACAGAAATGGTAACAGTGATAATTTACATACCAGGATGTATCAGCTAACACTTCGGCACTGTAGGGACGATTTACAATACAAACCAAGTACACACGACTACAGCATCAGCCACCTCAACAGAAATGGTAACAGTGATAGTTTACATACCAGGATGTATCAGCTAACACTTCGGCACTGTAGGGACGATTCACAATACAAACCAAGTACACACGACTACAGCATCAGCCACCTCAACAGAAATGGTAACAGTGATAGTTTACATACCAGGATGTATCAGCTAACACTTCGGCACTGTAGGGACGATTTACAATACAAACCAAGTACACACGACTACAGCATCAGCCACCTCAACAGAAATGGTAACAGTGATAGTTTACATACCAGGATGTATCAGCTAACACTTCGGCACTGTAGGGACGATTTACAATACAAACCAAGTACACACGACTACAGCATCAGCCACCTCAACAGTAATGGTAACAGTGATAGTTTACATACCAGGATGTATCAGCTAACACCTCGGCACTGTAGGGACGATTCACAATACAAACCAAGTACACACGACTACAGCATCAGCCACCTCAACAGAAATGGTAACAGTGATAGTTTACATACCAGGATGTATCAGCTAACACTTCGGCACTGTAGGGACGATTCACAATACAAACCAAGTACACACGACTACAGCATCAGCCACCTCAACAGAAATGGTAACAGTGATAGTTTACATACCAGGATGTATCAGCTAACACTTCGGCACTGTAGGGACGATTTACAATACAAACCAAGTACACACGACTATAGCATCAGCCACCTCAACAGAAATGGTAACAGTGATAGTTTACATACCAGGATGTATCAGCTAACACTTCGGCACTGTAGGGACGATTTACAATACAAACCAAGTACACACGACTACAGCATCAGCCACCTCAACAGTAATGGTAACAGTGATAGTTTACTTACCAGGATGTATCAGCTAACACTTCGGCACTGTAGGGACGATTTACAATACAAACCAAGTACACACGACTATAGCATCAGCCACCTCAACAGAAATGGTAACAGTGATAGTTTACATACCAGGATGTGTCAGCTAACACTTCGGCACTGTAGGGACGATTCACAATACAAACCAAGTACACACGACTACAGCATCAGCCACCTCAACAGAAATGGTAACAGTGATAGTTTACATACCAGGATGTATCAGCTAACACTTCGGCACTGTAGGGACGATTTACAATACAAACCAAGTACACACGACTATAGCATCAGCCACCTCAACAGAAATGGTAACAGTGATAGTTTACATACCAGGATGTATCAGCTAACACTTCGGCACTGTAGGGACGATTTACAATACAAACCAAGTACACACGACTACAGTATCAGCCACCTCAACAGAAATGGTAACAGTGATAGTTTACTTACCAGGATGTATCAGCTAACACTTCGGCACTGTAGGGACGATTTACAATACAAACCAAGTACACACGACTATAGCATCAGCCACCTCAACAGAAATGGTAACAGTGATAGTTTACATACCAGGATGTATCAGCTAACACTTCGGCACTGTAGGGACGATTTACAATACAAACCAAGTACACACGACTATAGCATCAGCCACCTCAACAGAAATGGTAACAGTGATAGCTAACATACCAGGATGTATCAGCTAACACTTCGGCACTGTAGGGACGATTCACAATACAAACCAAGTACACACGACTACAGCATCAGCCACCTCAACAGAAATGGTAACAGTGATAGTTTACATACCAGGATGTATCAGCTAACACTTCGGCACTGTAGGGACGATTTACAATACAAACCAAGTACACACGACTATAGCATCAGCCACCTCAACAGAAATGGTAACAGTGATAGTTTACATACCAGGATGTATCAGCTAACACTTCGGCACTGTAGGGACGATTTACAATACAAACCAAGTACACACGACTATAGCATCAGCCACCTCAACAGAAATGGTAACAGTGATAGTTTACATACGAGGATGTATCAGCTAACACTTCGGCACTGTAGGGACGATTTACAATACAAACCAAGTACACACGACTATAGCATCAGCCACCTCAACAGTAATGGTAACAGTGATAGTTTACATACCAGGATGTATCAGCTAACACTTCGGCACTGTAGGGACGATTTACAATACAAACCAAGTACACACGACTATAGCATCAGCCACCTCAACAGAAATGGTAACAGTGATAGTTTACATACCAGGATGTATCAGCTAACACTTCGGCACTGTAGGGACGATTTACAATACAAACCAAGTACACACGACTATAGCATCAGCCACCTCAACAGAAATGGTAACAGTGATAGTTTACATACCAGGATGTATCAGCTAACACTTCGGCACTGTAGGGACGATTTACAATACAAACCAAGTACACACGACTATAGCATCAGCCACCTCAACAGAAATGGTAACAGTGATAGTTTACATACCAGGATGTATCAGCTAACACTTCGGCACTGTAGGGACGATTTACAATACAAACCAAGTACACACGACTACAGCATCAGCCACCTCAACAGAAATGGTAACAGTGATAGTTTACATACCAGGATGTATCAGCTAACACTTCGGCACTGTAGGGACGATTTACAATACAAACCAAGTACACACGACTATAGCATCAGCCACCTCAACAGAAATGGTAACAGTGATAGTTTACATACCAGGATGTATCAGCTAACACTTCGGCACTGTAGGGACGATTTACAATACAAACCAAGTACACACGACTATAGCATCAGCCACCTCAACAGAAATGGTAACAGTGATAGCTAACATACCAGGATGTATCAGCTAACACTTCGGCACTGTAGGGACGATTCACAATACAAACCAAGTACACACGACTACAGCATCAGCCACCTCAACAGAAATGGTAACAGTGATAGTTTACATACCAGGATGTATCAGCTAACACTTCGGCACTGTAGGGACGATTTACAATACAAACCAAGTACACACGACTATAGCATCAGCCACCTCAACAGAAATGGTAACAGTGATAGTTTACATACCAGGATGTATCAGCTAACACTTCGGCACTGTAGGGACGATTTACAATACAAACCAAGTACACACGACTACAGCATCAGCCACCTCAACAGAAATGGTAACAGTGATAGTTTACATACCAGGATGTATCAGCTAACACTTCGGCACTGTAGGGACGATTTACAATACAAACCAAGTACACACGACTATAACATCAGCCACCTCAACAGAAATGGTAACAGTGATAGTTTACATACCAGGATGTATCAGCTAACACTTCGGCACTGTAGGGACGATTTACAATACAAACCAAGTACACACGACTATAGCATCAGCCACCTCAACAGAAATGGTAACAGTGATAGCTAACATACCAGGATGTATCAGCTAACACTTCGGCACTGTAGGGACGATTCACAATACAAACCAAGTACACACGACTACAGCATCAGCCACCTCAACAGAAATGGTAACAGTGATAGTTTACATACCAGGATGTATCAGCTAACACTTCGGCACTGTAGGGACGATTTACAATACAAACCAAGTACACACGACTATAGCATCAGCCACCTCAACAGAAATGGTAACAGTGATAGTTTACATACCAGGATGTATCAGCTAACACTTCGGCACTGTAGGGACGATTTACAATACAAACCAAGTACACACGACTACAGCATCAGCCACCTCAACAGAAATGGTAACAGTGATAGTTTGCATACCAGGATGTATCAGCTAACACTTCGGCACTGTAGGGACGATTTACAATACAAACCAAGTACACACGACTATAGCATCAGCCACCTCAACAGAAATGGTAACAGTGATAGTTTACATACCAGGGTGTATCAGCTAACACTTCGGCACTGTAGGGACGATTCACAATACAAACCAAGTACACACGACTACAGCATCAGCCACCTCAACAGAAATGGTAACAGTGATAGTTTACATACCAGGGTGTATCAGCTAACACTTCGGCACTGTAGGGACGATTCACAATACAAACCAAGTACACACGACTATAGCATCAGCCACCTCAACAGAAATGGTAACAGTGATAGTTTACATACCAGGATGTGTCAGCTAACACTTCGGCACTGTAGGGACGATTCACAATACAAACCAAGTACACACGACTACAGCATCAGCCACCTCAACAGAAATGGTAACAGTGATAGTTTACATACCAGGGGTGCGTTTCACACAAAAACTTACAAAAAAAATCGTCGTAAACGTAAACCAACACTTATTCATATAAGTTTAAATATTCATGGAAATGAATTCAAAATTGCAAAATCGATGCAGATAATTATAGATTTTCTGGAAATACAATCATTTCAAACGTCCATCAAAATTTAACAAACCACGTGGTAATTGTCTTATTGACTAACGGCGATTTTTATCGTAAGTTATTTTGTGAAACGCAACGCAGGATGTATTAGCTAACACTTCGGCACTGTATGGACGATTTACATGCATGTGCTGAATGCAATATATAATTACCCCATTATATATATATATATATCATACATGCCTACGGTAAGAGATTATGAAGAATCTGACTTGGGATGAAACGACTAGTGTTCGTCATGCATGAGTGGCGGAATATTTACATTGGAACCAGCGACTCATTTTTTTATGAATAAAAAATATTTATACTGCGTCTTGTCTCGTCTTGTCTCATAAACATGGCAGTCGATTACATTGAAACACAATGTCATGCAAGAACGTACAAGTAACACGTGGCACATGTAAACACATATATTATTTAAAACACAGTTATGACAATTGTTCAACAGCGTTTATTTTATACACAGGATAATATAAGATCTCTATTCTGTATGCTACATATTTATATTTTTCTTCTGCATTCCAGTCTTTTAGTCATCTATGAATAGCAGATCTTAACATTTCAGTCTTATAGTCGTATATGAACAGCAGATCTTAACATTCCAGCCTTATAGTCATCTATGAACAGCAGATCTTAACATTCCAGCCTTATAGTCATCTATGAACAGCAGATCTTAACATTCCAGCCTTATAGTCATATATGAACAGCAGATCTTAACATTTCAGTCTTATAGTCATCTATGAACAGCTGATCTTAACATTCCAGCCTTATAGTCATCTATGAACAGCAGATCTTAACATTCCAGCCTTATAGTCATATATGAACAGCAGATCTTAACATTCCAGCATTATAGTCATATATGAACAGCAGATCTTAACATTCCAGTCTTATAGTCATCTATGAACAGCTGATCTTAACATTCCAGCCTTATAGTCATCTATGAACAGCAGATCTTAACATTCCAGTCTTATAGTCATATATGAACAGCATTTCTTAACATAGTTACTTTATTTTAGCAATTCACTATCTGAACATTCAATTAGCCCGAATATTGTAAAAGTTTTCTTTTTTAAGTTTAAACATATTTTGTTTTCAATATATCATGAAATGGGGTCTGGCCACAAGTTCTGCCAACATTAGATTCGGCCCTTTCCCTTTTTAAGTAACTACATGTTAATTAATATATTGATCATGTATTAAAACTAACTTATTTATGTTAGATTATCCATAAATTGTAAAAAGCTGTCTTTTAACAGCGTATTTGCAAGTCGGACGCTGTCTCCATATTCGCCAAGCCCCCACATTGTTCGATATGTTAATTTAAAAGTGCTTTGTTGTAGTTGCTTCTGCCAGTGGTATTTTGATGTTGCTGTTGTTGATTTTGTTGCTGCTGGTTTTGTCGCTGGTACTGTTGATAGCTGCTGCTGTTGTTGCTGCTGTTGTTATTGTCACCGGTGCTGCTGCTGTTGTTGTTGTTGTTGTTGTTGTTGTTGTTGTTGTTGTTGTTGTTGTTGTTGTTGTTGTTGTTGTTGTTGTTGTTGTTGTTGTTGTTGTTTTTGTTTTTGTTGTTGTTGACGATTTTGCTACTGTAAACCTTCAGTCTAAATCAGCTAACTAACAATGGCCATCGTCGTCATGACAATTACATCACATACTAATAGTTTTTGAAGAAACATTTTGATAAAGTAAATATTCAACTACGTGAATGAACTAATAAATCAATAAATATTTTGTAAATGTTTTAGTTTTAGATACTCATTAAAACAATCGCACCATGGAAGCTAAATAGATCACTAACCAGGTGTGTCGTCTTTTACTTTGTTCACAGACATCGCTTTTTTAGACGAAATGTCGGTGATATAATCCACGGGCGAGGGGGCAGGGCTGTTTTCATCCTGTACTTCGTTTATTATGGTTACTGTGGATACCATCATTGGCATGCGCTGTTGCACCGGAACTCTCCGGTGACTTAGCGAAGAGTTAAAAAAGTGCGTCAAACTCAGTTTATTTCTTTTTGCGATAGATTCAAACGGTTCGTATTCAGTCCTCATTTTTGTCAGATCTGGTCTAGGCGAAGACTTAGTTTCATTTGCATCTGCACTTTTGTGTGATTTATTCGGCTTCACTCTTTTAATAATAATAGGTGCCAACTTTCTCGGCGTGCCGTTTGGTGAGGCTTTTGTTTTGTGAGGTACCGATTTTTCATCTGCATGTAAGAAACATGGCCGATTCGGAAACGGTGCGGGTCCCTGGTTAACGGCAGCATCCTCCATTCGCTTCATTGTGTAAAGTGGGTATTTCCGGTGATATTTGTTCTGCGATGTACGAACTTGGTCTATGCTAACGATGACGTTTTTTTCCTTCTTGTTTTCAAGTCCCTTCCGGAGGTTTTGTATTCGTTTCAGGTACTCCTGCTGACGTAAACTGACGTCATTATACTGATCCAGCCATTCGGACAGCTTCGAGGCCATCTTGCGTTGTCTGCAAGTATATCAAAAACGTCGTAATATAATGATAAATTAAATGTAACTACGACATGGAAAGCCAATTCTTATCAAATGTAAGCGTTTTAAATAATACATAGATTAGGTATATATAGTCTATAATGTAAGCGTTCTAAATTATACATAGATTAAGTATAGATAGTCTATATTATAAGTGTTCTAAATAAAACATACATTAAGAAAGTCTGATAAAAGCGTTCTAGTAAATGAATAGATTAAGTACAGCTAGTCTATAATATAAGCGTTCTAATCAATACATAGATTAAGTATAGCTAGTCTATAATAAACGTTTTAATTAACACATAGGTGAAAACAGTATAATAAAAGTGTTCTAAATGATACATAGGTTAGGTATATAGATTCTATAATACAAGCGTTTAAATGATACATAGGTTTTAGGTATATAGATTCTATAATACAAGCGTTTAAATGATACATAGGTTAGGTATATAGAGTCTATAATATAAGCGTTTAAATGGTACATAGGTTAGGTATATAGAGTTTATAAAATAAACGTTTAGATAATACACAGGTTAAGTATATAGAAACTATGATATAAGCGTTCTAAAGATAACATAGATGAAATCAAATTATATGTGTCCTCAATTTCACCACAAAGGCAATTTGGACTTGCAACTGAGTTTTTATTAAACAAGAGGCCCATGGGTCTTAAAGGTCACATGATTTACCTTGATGACTGTTTTGACTCCGCCTCAAAAGTCCCAGGGGATGGGGACCATGCAATTCATTATTTCGATTCAAAAACTGCATACAACATTTCATTATAATTGAGCTTACGGTTTTGAGACGAAGACAAATATGTCAATTGTTTACGGACGCACGACGGACGACGCACGGCGCACGACGGACAAAAGATGATCGCAAAAAGTCCCTTGAGACAAAGTCTCAGGTGACCTTATCAGTGTTAATTCAAACCACTGCAGTAAGTACGGAGTCGAATACATAGATTAAATGTATATATAGTATAAACGTTCTTAATAGTACATACATGAGCTTGGATAACGCAAGTGTTCTAAATACTGAACAGGCATAAAGTATAGGCATTAAGTATAATTAAGTATAGGCATTAAGTATAGGCATTAAGTATTATATTATATAAGCGTCCTTGAATACAGGTCGAAAGACAAATATCGAATAACAAACGTATATCTATCCGTTCCCTTTCTACTATATTTTCCATTTTAATGGGTAAGTTACCAACAATGTTTGGCTATCAAGTGAAACTGGTAATGTTTATGTTTCAGTAAGAAAAAATTAGAATAAAGGGGGGATTAGTACTCACGTATATCTGAATATATTCCAACAAAACTATTTTATTTCCTTAGATGTTATGGCTGACTTAACTATATTTTCAATTATTCCTTTGACCTGCATGTTCACAACCACACGGTATTTGTTTGCTCCTTTCGAAAAGTTACAGTTAATTTCTATCGGTAAATACTCGTTTATTGCTAATTTAGTTATTTCTGTTTTCAAAAACATTATTTTACTTTTATCCCATTATTCGCGTTGATCAATTTCCACTGTTCACTTTCCGGGACATTGAGACTTACTTTTTAATGTACAATAAAACTGGTTTTAGAAAGAAAATTGAAAAATTGCTCAATTAGATCGATTGTTCTGGTTGAAATGGCCCTCAATTAATATCAGAAATTCAACACATGCGCTATGGTGGCTTAAAACTGCCATGAAAACTAAAACGAACCACATCTATATCACCAACTATGTGTAAAATTCTATACTATTCGGCATCTGAAATTGATCGAAATACACTGAAATCTATTATTAAATTTTTCTGTGATGTTTAACTAAACATGATAATTCATGAATGATAGGAAATGTAACTCTTGAACGTACAACAACAGTAACTAGACAGAGTTGTCTTTCTTCGTATTATTATAAATACTTATTATGACAAATACGTCACTGTTTAAATTATAGCTTTTTGCTGGCTGTAGTATTAAGTCCATACTGATACTACAGCCAATCTTTTGAGACGTTGACATTTAATTTATCATAAGGACCTCATTGGAAATAAGTTGTAAAACTGAATTGGTTATCCTGAGTAATACCTGTGTAATACCTGTGTAATACCTATGTAATACCTGTGTAATACTTATGTCTCAACTCTGTGTATTTAAATGAAACCTAATAGGATATAATTGATGATTATAACTACTTATGTAGTACTGTGATTTAGTATCTCTATTTTTTTATATTTATCCGTAATTTTAATTTTGTATTCATGACATATATATTCACGAATAAAAAGAATAAAAATGTATCTACATATATCAAACTCTGGCCTTACTGCTTAAATCGCCTTATCAAATAACACCTGGAGCGCATAGTCCAATGGTAAAGCATGGGGTCCTTGATGGGAGGGTCGTGGGTTCGATTATCCGTCACGGTTTTGTGTGGTATCCTTGAGCCAGCCAATGTTTCTGCATATGCTTATTCCTGGTTCTACCAAGGATGACTTCGAGCGTAAATTGTATCAGTTGTAAAAACAAATTCACAATCGAAAAAAAATAAAAAAGTTTAAACTTAAAAAAATGCACTAGTCTTAAGTGCAGTGTCCAGTTGCATGCTGGGAGGTGTTTATTATATTGTGTTTGTTTTGCAACAAACATCTGGAATAATTCAATTAAAAAATGTTCATCTATCTTAAGTTAATAGATCATCCAAGAATGTAATCCAATGTTAATAATAATATATTAATGCTTATATCCTTTCCTAGGTTAGTCTGACGATATATAACTGCAGAACTGGGCTTCCATACTTCCTACAATGCTATTTATGTTTGACCAAAAATTATTTAAACACTAGTGGTTAAATGTTATTACGAATCGACCGACAGAACCCTGAAAATGTCTGTCTGTCTGTCTGTCTGTCTGTCTGTCTGTCTGTCTGTCTGTCTGTCTGTCTGTCTGTCTGTCTGTCTGTCTGTCTGTCTGTCTGTCTGTCTGTCTGTCTGTCTGTCTGTCTGTCTGTCTGTCTGTCTGTCTGTCTGTCTGTCTGTCTGTCTGTCTGTCTGTCTGTCTGTCTGTCTGTCTCAACCTATCCCGTCTCTTTTTGTCAGTATGATTTCTCTCTCTCTCTCTCTCTCTCTCTCTCTCTCTCTCTCTCTCTCTCTCTCTCTCTCTCTCTCTCTCTCTGCTTTCAGCCTCAATGATAGTTTAGTATTGCCACTTTAACCAGCAGTTTCCGGTATCTTTGTAACAAAACCATTTTGTACAAGTTCATTGGGCAAATGATTTGTGTGAATTGTGAACACTCAATAGCAGTTTAACAGCTCATTAAATATCCAGTTGAAATGTTCAGTGCCTGACAAAAGTTGATTTATGCGGTTTCAACTTAAATAATTGATCGAGATACATTTTATACATGTAGTTAGTCCTTCGTAATCTTATGTTGTCTATTGCGTGTGTGTATGTTTTTTTTGTTTTTTCTTCTTTTAAGTTAATTGCCAATTAAACTTCACTAGTAAAAGTACCGTACATGAACGTTATAATTCAAATTAAACGCGTGTATATGATATATAATCAAACCTGTGTTAAGGGTCACCGCAATTAAGCAGCTGTCTTTTTTTAACCTTATAAAGCGGTTGTTATTTAGTCTATGCTAGGCAAGCCTCTGCCTTAAGATGCCAGTTTTTCCCAATACGTTACAGTTATCGCTAAATACAGGTTTGATTACATTCATAAATACCCCCGATTTAATTACTAATGGCGAGTGAATGTAATAACACTGTAAATATTAACATGACAAAAAAAAAGATAAATAAATGGACATAACACAACTTTTGGTGAATCGTACCCCTGTGGAACTCGCATGCGGCAGGTCGTCGGTTCGATCCCCGGGTCGGTCATACCAAAGACTTTGAAATGGTACTAGAAGCTTCCTCACTTGGTTCTCAGCATTTAGAGGATAGTTCTAGGTCTTTTCCACCCGGTGTCTGTATATTGTTACTGGGTAGGGTATCATACAAAGTGTCTGTGGCATGATACTCCATTGTGGCAGCGCTCAGAATACTGTCTCAAGTAGACGTCGTCGCGATATGACTAAAAAAATTTTTATTGAAAGCGACAATAACACCATACAAGAGCAACAACATATCCCTATGCAGATGTCGGCAATATTCCTGGTATTACATGAATCCACACGGTTTTGCGGTTTGTGAAATCTCATGGGATATCCTGCTGACAACATACAGCAGTACTCATTTTTAAATATATGTTGTATGCTCGGCCCATGATTGAAACCAACTTCTCACGTTTGCACAACCAAACGTTCACAGTATACCAGGGGCGGAATCAGATTTTCAGTTTAGAGGAGGCTGAATTAGGGGGCGCAACACGAAATCTGAACGGGCACACCTGTTTGTCATCAGAAATATGTTGGATTTTAATAGATAATGGGAGATTAGTTGGAAGATTTAAAGAGTAGATCCGCCATTGCATACATAACATCGTTGGACAAATGTTCACATCTACTAAAAACATCAAATTTTCAGTGATTCCGTGATAATGATCGACATAGGCTCTAAACGAAACCAGAGAATGTTGCGATTATGTTAATGTATTCAATTACGAAAGTTCAACTATGACGTAACATGGTTTAGCTGCAGACAATGGCGCCCTTGATATTTGGACAAATATTGATCTTCGTCTTTATTTGACAGTTAAATGTCTAAATATGTAATATTCAGCTTATCTCAATCATTTAGTTTGAATTATTCACCCTAAATCGAAATATTAAATATGTATAGTGTTACAAGAAGCGTATGCTCTCTGCGTTAGTTTCAAGTAGAAAATCTCGCAAAACAAACTGAAGAGCAATAAAGGCGGGTTTAGATTGAAACATACGAGCAGAAGCAAACCTTAGATACACTGCTTTATCTAGCTTTATTTTAAATTAAAAGCAAATTCGTACGCTGTTTGTTTGTATAAATAAAGCTTTTAATTCTTAATATAAAAATGTACATATCAGTGGCGTGGTTTGAAACATATAGACACATTGCCGCTAAAAGATATTTGATTTTCGTTTTTCATCTTTCGAAATTTAAATATATAACTCTTCAATAATAGAGGCTGTGTAAGTTAAGGATATGTTTAGTTTCATATAGGTGTAAACCCGACGTTGATTTTTTGTTCTTTATTCTATAGTAAATAATAAAAGTTTGAAGGCTTGTCATTATTAGAGAGACCGAAATGAAAGAAGTGAAACTTACATTTTATTGTTTGTTAGCCTCTGCACTATCAATATATGATGAGAAAAGTAGGGGTAATGTGTCATATAAGAGACCTTTTTTCTACTCAGTGTGTACACTGGTGACAAAGTGAAAGTCATGTATTCATACCTCAATTTCCAAGCATCACTTTTTTTTTCTAATTTCATAATTCAAACATGACAATGCTGTCAAATGTTCAAAATACATCAATAATGCCATTCAAATAAAAAAATGAGCATTGAAATAAGGAAAATGCATTTTTAAAGAAGAGAAATACGAGGATTATTTATAACCGCCATTATGCGACTACTTCACGGAAGCACTTCCTTTTTCCAATGGTGGTACTTTGCCTATAAAATATCGAAAAAAGAAACACAAATATCAAACTAAATTCAGCCTGCCTTTAAACTTTTTGTTTAATTAATGTCATGGCGTTAGACCGCCATAAAGCTGTATTATACTATTTCTGATCACGGGAGTGGGTGGGGTTGGTGTGGGTGGGTGGGGGTGGGTGGATATGGGATGGTAATGTTTAATCACATTAGAGGACGAAATTATTTATTACTGCTTTTCCAATAAAGTTCAATTTTGAAAATAATAATAATAAAAACTTTTATTAAAGAGAGAACTCATTTGAATAAACTCAGTCTTCCATGAGGCCCTCAACATATTTACAAAATACAACATTAATTTAACATATAAACACAAGAATAAACACACAAGAATAGGTAAATCAATATTAATGAGAGCTACCCGATTTTAATTCATTGTAAATATAAAGCTTTGAACTGATTAATAGAATTTCCATTTTTATATAAGATGGAATAAAATTCCTCAAACAATAGCCTTGATAACCAAACGAATTTCGAAACATTTCAGAATTTGGCTTAGGAGAATACAACAGTAGATTAGAGGATGACCGTAATGTGCGTGTATGAACATTAGCTGTTAGAGTAAATAAATCTTTGAGATATGCAGGAGCCCGGTGATTTAATGATTTATACATGAGTACTGCTTTTTGAAATTTAACCCTTTAATTTTCAATTATTGGTATCACTCGCCTGTGTGTTATGTGACCAAATATTAGTATTTAATCGATTCACCATTGCTAAATATTAATAATAAAAACCTTGCGTTTTATAAAGCCTTAAATATCATTTTAATATCAAATTTGGCAAGTAGACTACTAAAAAATTGTTAATTTATTAATCCGATTTCGACATTCAAGCCTTTGAATGTCTGTGCCGTTTCTATATTCGACTATCAATATAACTCCTGAAGGGCAGTACTTCAACTGTATGGCAGGTCTTTAAATTACGCAGTAGGTGTTTGCATAAAGTGTAAACGTTTATGTCCGTTTTGTTCGTATACATATTTTTCATAATAAAATGTCATTTGTGTTGCTTCAAAGCAGTTTTAAAATCGAATTAAGTTAAAAGTAGTAGTCCTTCAATAGCGGAATTTTGTACAAAATAAACTGATCTTTAATAAACTGGTTGATTAAATCAGAATATTCTTTGAATTAATATAATAAGATTACTTAATATAAATTGTATAATCCATTCGGTGTACGTGGGTCTCGTGTGAGAATTTCTTTGACAGAAGTACCCCTTACTATAACGAATTGCGGTAAACATAAATTTTGTTTCAAAAATGATATATAAAGCCTTTAGTTCTTATGAAATATTAACGGATATGTCCTCTTGCGATACTTTTCAGTTGTCATTTACAATGCAATTAGTTTTTTTCGATAGTGGAGTATCTGATTCACATTCTCGGTAGATATGTATTTCTTGCTGTTCTTTTATCCATTTCACAGTATTGCACAGTATATATTAGGCATATGAAAACTATATCACAATGTTCATATTGGACATTCAAACACGGTATCATAATGTGTATATTGGACATTCAAACCGAGAATCATAACGTATATATTGGACATTCAAACACAGTATCATAATGTATATCTTGGACATTCAAACACGGTATCACATTGTATATATTGGACATTCAAACACGGTATCATAATGTATATCTTGGACATTCAAACTCGCTTTCATAAGGTATATATTGGACATTCAAGCACGGTATTACAATGGATTTATTGGACAATCAAACACGGTATCACAATGTATATCTTGGACATTCAAACACGGTATCACAACGTATATATTGGACATTCAAACACGGTATCATGATGTATATATTGGACAATCAAACACGGTATCATAATGTATATATTGGACATTCAAACACGGTATCACAATGTATATCTTGGACATTCAAACTCGCTTTCATAAGGTATATATTGGACATTCAAGCACGGTATTACAATGGATTTATTGGACAATCAAACACGGTATCACAATGTATATCTTGGACATTCAAACACGGTATCACAACGTATATATTGGACATTCAAACACGGTATCATGATGTATATATTGGACAATCAAACACGGTATCATAATGTATATCTTGGACATTCAAACACGGTATCACAATGTATATATTGGACATACAAACAAGGTATCACAATGTATATATTGGACATTCAAACACGGTATCACAATGTATATATTTGACAATCAAACACGGTATCACAATGTATATATTGGACATTCAAACACGGTATCATAATGTATATCTTGGACATTCAAACACGGTATCATAATGTATATATTGGACATTCAAACACAGTATCATAATGTATATTTTGGACATTCAAACACGTTATCATAATGTATATATTGGACGTTTAAACACGGTATCACAATGTATATATTGGACATTCTAACACGGTATCATAATGTATATTTTGGACATTCAAACACGGTATCATAATGTATATATTGGTTATTCAAACACGGTATCACAATGTATATATTGGTTATTCAAACACGGTATCATAATGTATATATTGGTTATTTAAACACGGTATCATAATGTATATCTTGGATATTCAAACACGGTATCATAATGTATATATTGGACATTCAAACACTGTATCACAATGTACATATTAGATATCCACGCACAGTATCATTATGTATATATTGGACATTTAAACACGGTATCACAATGTATATATTGGACATTCAAACAAGGTATCACAATGTATATATTGAACATTCAAACACGGTATCACAATGTATATATTGACACACAAACACTGTATTATAATATATATATATATTGGACATTCAAACACGGTAGCATAATGTACATATTGCACATTTAAACACGGTATCACGGTATCATAATGTATATATTGGACATTCAAACACGGTATCATAATGTTTATATTGGACATTCAAACACGGTATCACAATGTACATATTGGACATTCAAACACGGTATTACAATGTACATATTGGACAATCAAACACGGTATCTTAATGTATATATTGGACATTCAAACACTGTAGGTATCACAATGTATATACTGGACATTCAAATACGGTATCACAATGTACATACTGGACATTCAAACACGGTATCACAATGTAAATATTGGGGATTCAAACACTGTAGGTATCACAATGAATATATTGGTTATTCAAACACGGTATCGCAATGTACATATTGGACATTCAAACACGGTATCACAATGTACATATTTGACATTTAAACACGGTAGGTATCACAATGTGTATATTCGACATTCAAACACGGTATCATAAAGTACATATTGGACATTCAAACACGGTATCATAATGTACATATTGGCCATTCAAACACGGTAGGTATTGCAATGTACATATTGGACATTCAAACACGGTAGGTATCGTAGTGTACATATTGACATTCAAACATTAACATTTAAATTAAACAAATATGATCATTTAATTTGAAAAAAACACCCAGTTTGACCTCAAATAAAAAACTCTTCGGAATGGATTTTCAAGAGACTATTTGAAATGCGATTAAAAGAAGGACTTAAGCAAAGTGGAATATAAAGTAGATCTAAACGAATATTTTCAAAACAAATACCTTATGCAGACTGGCCTATTAACATACGTATAACCTTAATCACATGCAAACATAAATTAACATAAACGTGAGTAATGCACGTATGTACTGTATGGTTTTTAATTTTCAACAATCGTTGTTGTATACTGTTTATCGTCGTTTTCAACAATTTTTCAATCATATCGCGACGGTGTTTACTTGAGACAGTATTCTGAGCGCTGCCACAGTGGACTATCATGCCGCCGGCAGTTCGTAGGAAACCCCACCCAGACACATTATACTGATACCGGGCCGACCAGACCTAGAACTCTCCTCTTAATGATAAGCGCCAAGTGGGGAAGTTTTTAGGACAATTTTTTAAGTCTTTGGTATGATACGGCCGGAGATCGAACTCTCGACATTCTGCATGCGAGGCAGATACTCTCCCCATAGACCACGCTGCGGTTCTTTAATAATAAGCTAGTCGTGTCACGATGAAGTCTGATTGAGACGTTATTCTAAGCTTTGCTACAACGAAATATCATGTCGCAGACCCATGCAAAGTTTTATTAAAACTCGACCTGATTGTTATATAACTTTCTTTTATATAATTCTGTTTTACTGTATCATTTATATAACACTTTCTTAAATGCTTGTTTTAATTATTATTTTTATTATGTTTAATGTCATAAAAGTCTCTATATGTTTGAGGACCCTGTAGAAGATTGATTTTAATTAAAAAATATTGATAGCTTTATTGATTAATTGAATGATTGATCGATTTATTTATTTATTTTTTTTTTTTTATTTATTTATTTATTTATTTATTTATTTATTTATTTATTTATTTATTTATTTATTGATTTATTTATTCATTCATTTAATAATCCATTTTTTATTTGTTCATTTATTCATTTATTCATTCATTCATTTTATCATTCATGCATTCATTCACTCATTTGTTTGTTCATTCATTTATTCATCTATCTATCTATCTATCTATCTATCTATCTATCTATCTATCTATCTATCTATCTATCTATCTATCTATCTATCTATCTATCTATCTATCTATCTATCTATCTATCTATCTATCTATCTATCTATCTATCTATCTATCTATCTATCTATCTATCTATCTATCTATCTATCTATCTATCTATCTATCTATCTATCTATCTATCTATCTATCTATCTATCTATCTATCTATCTATCTATCTATCTATCTATCTATCTATCTATCTATCTATCTATCTATCTATCTATCTATCTATCTATCTATCTATCTATCTATCTATCTATCTATCTTATCTATCTATCTATCTATCTATCTATCTATCTATCTATCTATCTATCTATCTATCTATCTATCTATCTATCTATCTATCTATCTATCTATCTATCTATCTATCTATCTATCTATCTATCTATCTATCTATCTATCTATCTATCTATCTATCTATCTATCTATCTATCTATCTATCTATCTATCTATCTATCTATCTATCTATCTATCTATCTATCTATCTATCTATCTATCTATCTATCTATCTATCTATCTATCTATCTATCTATCTATCTATCTATCTATCTATCTATCTATCTATCTATCTATCTATCTATCTATCTATCTATCTATCTATCTATCTATCTATCTATCTATCTATCTATCTATCTATCTATCTATCTATCTATCTATCTATCTATCTATCTATCTATCTATCTATCTATCTATCTATCTATCTATCTATCTATCTATCTATCTATCTATCTATCTATCTATCTATCTATCTATCTATCTATCTATCTATCTATCTATCTATCTATCTATCTATCTATCTATCTATCTATCTATCTATCTATCTATCTATCTATCTATCTATCTATCTATCTATCTATCTATCTATCTATCGATCGATTGATTTAGTTTGAGGGACTAGTGGATGATTGATATCAATGAATATCTATTTTATTTATTGTATTTGTTTATTGCCACTTGAACCATTTTAGATCATTTTATGACTTCTTGGGCTCAAATCTACAACTTGCCGCATGAAAAGCGCACGCTTTCCCACTGAACCATATACTATGGTATTCTGAATGATTACAATTGTTTTCGCTTTTTAAAAGCAAAGAATATTTGATACAAAACAAAAATATAATAATAATTATAAACAATATACACACCTTACTTGTACATACATCTCGGATGAAATGTAAAACAGGCCCTTCAAAAAGCAACCTCTGGGCAAAAACCATTTAAAACATCACCATTCTTTATTTACGTGCAAGACGGTTTAAGTTTTTAACACATAATTACTGCAACATGGCACTATTGTTTTAATGTTCTTAAATCCAATTAAACTGTCTTTTCAAATCCGACAGAGTGAATGTTTATATATCCAATTCGTTGTTTCCAGCCTTCTTCTGATTAAATCTACCCATATCGATGAGAAATGACAAAAAATGAACTGATAACCACCTTTCCAGGGTGGAATTAACTCGTCAAATACCCATATAGATGTTATTAACCACAGAATAGACTTGTTTTAAAGGACTTGAAATTTTATCAATACTTTAAATCGATTTATTTTCACCTGAAGATAGTGTTTTACAACGCCTTACAAAGCGGCTAGATATGTTTGTTTATTAGTAGTGACTGGCCTTAAAGCTAGTTATTGGTGCGACAGGCTAAACTCCTCTCCCAACATGTCGTTCTTACTTGCATTACTGATATTGGTTTTCTAGCGACGGGTTTTATGTGTCAGTGATTTGTACATGTTATATTTTAGTGTTTTACGCACGTTACGGCCCTTTGTTTTAGGACCGGGCAGTGGACTTACGTTAATGCGATATACATGTATTGACCCAATGTTTAGATCATTATAACTTTCAAAGATTCATCATGAGCTAACCAAAGTTTAGATCAGTATAACGGGTTATGCCTGACTGAACCAGAGCCGAGGTGAAATAATTTGCTTGGTCTGGCAATTGCAGATCAATTAAGCTGTCTAGAACTGTCTCAACAAAAATTAACTGGGTCACCTGTGAATAAAACTCATTCATTCATTCGTTCGTTCGTTCGTTCGTTCGTTCGTTCGTTCGTTCGTTCGTTCGTTCGTTCGTTCGTTCGTTCATTCGTTTATTCGTTCATTCATTCATTCATTCATATTCTATAGTTCATAAAACCAGTCCGGACCCGGCTATCTCAGTCATTTACGTGACTGATTGTCAACCCAGCATTCATGAGTTAGTGTCCCTAACCTACCACAGTCTCTGTGGTGATTGGCCATGAGTCTTCCAGCTTTTGCTATGCGGGGAAGTAGTCAGTGACTTGTAGAAATAATATGTGTCGAATACTGGTTAAACGCCAAGCAGATCCCAGACACAATGAATAAGTGCTTTATTTAATCGATTGATTGATTGAATATTTAGCGTCATTTTATGCCACTGAGGGCTAACAGACGATCAGTTAATCTAACCACTGTTTCCTGGTATCCTGGAAGGTTAACCAGTACTAAAGCACACCCCATCTCCGCAAGTAACTTATAACTTTCCCACTTGAATCAGTAGTAAGAGACGAATGACAATGAGAGGCACTTTCGTATATCAGCTATCACAGAGATTGTGGCCGGGTGGGGATTCGATCTCACGACCCCTCGATTGATAGTCAGACGCGCTAACGGCTGAGCTAACCGGGCCCGCCTTTATATAATAAAAGTATTGTTGAAAAAAAATGCGCAAAACCACATACAACTAAACACATGTTCATAGTATCAAATTGATACCACAATACACAGAGAAAATAATGTCATTTGAGTGTTCTATTATTCCATTATCTTTTCTTCTTGCAATTAATAATTAAATATAACTCTAACACATAAAATATGCAAAAGAGATAAGCCATTATTTAAATATCGATTTTCACCTGAACGACCAAAATATGCAATATAGTCGATTAATAATTAACTATTAGGTTGTTGTTTTATAGTTTAAAAACTGTGAACAAAACCAAATATAAATTGGCAAGCAAAATACTAAAATGGAATATAGTTATGTGTTATGTTAATCATGCGTGTGTGTTATTATCCTTTTCGACAATAACAGTTTAGACAATATTGTTGTAGACTTTTACATTTTAGACATTATCATTTCAGACATTATCATTTCAGACATTATCATATAATCATTTCAGACATTATCATTTCAGACATTATCATTTCAGACATTATCATAGAAATTATCATATTATCATTTCAGACATTATTATTTCAGACATGACATTATTATTTCAGACATTATCATTTCAGACATTATCATTTCAAACATTATCATAGTTATTATCATATTATCATTTCAAACATTATCATTTCAGACATTATCATTTCAGACATTATCATTTCAGACATCATCATAGATATTATCATATTATCATTTCAGACATTATTATTTCAGACATTATCATTTTAGACATTATCATTTCAGACATTATTATTTCAGACATTATTATTTCAGATATTATCATTTCAGATATTATCATTTCAGACATTATCAGACATTATCATTTCAGATATTATTATTTCAGATATTATCAGACACTATCATTTCAGACAATAACATTTCAGACATTATCATTTCAGATATTATCATTTCATACATTATCAGATATTATCATTTCAGACATTATTATTTCAGATATTATCATTTCAGACATTATCATTTCAGACATTATCAGACATTATCATTTCAGACATAATCATTTCAGACATTATCATTTCAGATATTATCATTTCAGACATTATCATTTCAGACATTATCATTTCAGACATTATCATTTCAGATATTATCATTTCAGACATTATCAGACATTATCATTTCAGACATTATTATTTCAGATATTATCATTTCAGACATTATCATTTCAGACATTATCAGACATTATCATTTCAGACATTATCATTTCAGACATTATCATTTCAGACATTATCAGACATTATCATTTCAGACTTTATGATTTCAGACATTATCTTTTCAGACATTATTATTTCAGATATTATCATTTCAGACATTATCATTTCAGACATTATTATTTCAGATATTATCATTTCAGACATTATCAGACATTATCATTTCAGACATTATCATTTCAGACATTATTATTTCAGATATTATCATTTCAGACATTATCATTCCAGATATTATCATTTCAGATTTCAGACATTATCATTTCAGACTGATCTAGAATATAATAAATTCTCTTTACGGAGACCTGGTACAGTAAAAACTGAAGAAGCTCACCGATATTGAACAGACAACTGTCTTAAGCAGCCATATTTGCTATATCCCATGTCCATGTTTTCACAAAGCCTGTATTAAGCATAAACTTGTCTTAAAAGGCCATCATCAAATATATTGTATCGAAAGAATTTATTCAGGTTTGGCAAATAGATGATAAAAGCTGGGGTGAATACAATGGATGTGGCAAAAGTTCATTACCGCATTCTCTCTCAGCAGCCAGTGCAACATGACGCGGCATCGTGTATATTTAATTAATCAGTTTAACTAATAGTGCCATAAAATGTAACTAAGCGAAATGTCCCTAAGTCTTTCACACATAGATTGTGTAGCTTTAATTGTGATTGACGTAGTAGCAGATATGATTACAAGCAGGTCTTTCAGTCTAATCCGCACGTCTTTACAACTTTGGTTACTCTCGCACTTTATACGTCTCGCCATGTAATGCTTATATATGCAAATTTACACTTGGCGTATTAGCCAAATATTGAATTGAGAGACTAATACAGTACTGCGATATTTAAATGTTTTCTATATGTACATGTTAGTATACTTTCAAATGTTATTCATTTAAACGTTTTCATTTTTTGTATAGAAATATATTGTTAGATTGCAATTTAAGCATCTTATTATTTGAGCACGTTTAAGAAATATATGAATGCAATCGGTAATAAATATAAGCGAATGTCATCGGATTTTGATAACTTGCTCTGCCTATACGGACCACACAGGTGTGGGAATAAACCGTTGCAATTTTTAAGATAGTCGTAATGGATGGGTCAATACGGTCACGAAAAGTTTGCCCGAACATTTCGTTTTAAAGTCTTCTCTCAGTGCGCATGATTTTCATAAGATAGATTCAATTTCAGTTTTGGCATTGATATCTTTGTTATGATGAATTATGATTTATATTTTTATTTAACTGTTGATGTCGATAATCTAACTTTAATAGATTATACAATGTTTGGAAAACGTTTTGATTATTGTGCTTCTCGGTCAAAATGTTTACCTTGTTCTGTTTATTCAGCTTAGATCTTAACGCGATATCGTACATATTAAACATTTAGTTTAAAGTTTAAACTTGTTTATTTGTCTTCGATTGTGAAACATTTTTTTTTACAAATTACACAATCACGTTCGAAGTGTTCCTGGGTCGAACCAGTTGTAAAGGTGTCCTGCTCACAGGATCGAAACAATCAACAAAAAACATTTAAACATATAACCCAGTGTCTTTCAACAATACATACAGCTAAACAATCTGTCAACGTATTACACCGCCAAGGTTTACCGGATCTATTTTTTTCTATTCTTATGTTGGTTTATTGATGTTGTAAGAATGCATATTAAACACTGTTGCTTTATTGTCTTTACACGTGTACATCATACACAGCTGGTTAAATGATATTTTAAATGTGTAAAGTATACACTGTTAGCTTTTTGATGTTTTGATTATACACTGTTAGTTTATTGATGTTTTGATTATACACTGATAGTTTATTGATGTTTTGAATATACACTGTTAGTTAATTCATGTTTTAATTATACACTGTCATCAGTTTATTCATGTTTTGATTATACACTGTTAGTTTATTGAGGTTTTTATTATACACTGATAATTTATTGATGTTTTGAATATACACTGTTAGTTTATTCATGTTTCAATTATACACTGTCATCAGTTTATTCATGTTTTGATTATACACTGTTAGTTTATTGATGTTTTTATTATACACTGTTAGCTTATTGATGTTTTGATTATACACTGTTAGTTTACTGATGTTTTGATTATACACTCTTCGTTTATTGATGTTTTGATTATACACTGTTAGTTTATTCATGTTTTGATTATGCACTGTTAGTTTATTGATGTTTTGATTATACACTCTTCGTTTATTGATGTTTTGATTATACACTCTTCGTTTACTGATGTTTTGATTATGCACTGTTAGTTTATTCATGTTTTGATTATACACTGTTAGTTTATTCATGTTTTGATTATAAACTGTTAGTTTATTCATGTTTTGATTATACACTCTTCGTTTATTGATGTTTTGATTATACACTCTTCGTTTACTGATGTTTTGATTATGCACTGTTAGTTTATTCATGTTTTGATTATACACTGTAAGTTAATTGATGTTTTGATTATATACTCTTCGTTTATTGATGTTTTGAATATACACTCTTAGCTTATATACTCTTCGTTTACTGATGTTTTGAAAATACACTCTTAGCTTATTAATGTTTTATGTGCATATAGTATACACTTTTGATTTATTGTATTTTGAGTGTGTGTGTGTGTGTTGTACACTTTTGGCTAATTGATGTTTAAGTGTGTGTAACATACACTGTTGGTTTACTGACGTTTTAGTGCTATATTATATTCTGCTTGATTACTGATGTTTAAATGTGTATATTATACATGTTTGGCTTACTGACGTTTAAGTGTGTATGATATACACTGTTGGTTTACTGACGTTGAAGTGTGGGTATTATAGACTTTTTGCTTACCTACGTTTAAGTGTGTATATTATACACTGTTGGTTTACCGACGCTTAAGTGTGCGTATTATACACTGTTGGTTTACCTACGTTTAAGTGTGTATATTATTCACTGTTGGTTTACTGAATCTTAAGTGTGCGTATTATACACTGTTGGTTTACTGACGTTTAAGTGTGCGTATCATACTCTTTTGATTTATTGACGTTTATGTGTGTATATTATACACTGTTGGTTTACTGACGTTTAAGTGTGTATATTATACACTGTTGGTTTACTGACGTTTAAGTGTGTGTATTATACACTGTTGGTTTACTGACGTTTAAGTGTGTATATAATACTATTTTGATTTATTGACGTTTAAGTGTGCGTATCATACTCGTTTGATTTACTGACGTTTAAGTGTGTGTGTTATACACTGTTGGTTTACTGATGTTTAAGTGTGTATCATACACTGTTGGTTTACTGACGTTTAAGTGTGTGTTTTATACACTGTTGATTTACAGACGTTAAAGTTTGTATTAGACACTGTTGGCTTACTGCCGTTAAAGTGTGTTTCATACACTGTTGCTTTATTGATGTTTAATTGTGCGTATAATACACTGTTGGTTTACTGACGTTTAAGTGTGTGTATTATACACTGTTGATTTACTGACGTTTAAGTGTGTGTATTATACACTTTGGGTTTACTTGCGTTTAAGTGTGTGTATTATATACTGTTGGTTTACTGGCGTTTAAGTGTGTGTATTATAGACTGTTGGTTTCCTGACTTTTAAATGTGTGTATTATACACTGTTGGTTTTACTGACGTTTGCGTGTGTGTATTATACACTGTTGGCTTACTCACGTTTACATGTGTGTAGTATACACTGTTGGCTTACTGATGTTTACTGACGTTTAAGTGTGTGTATCATACACTTTTGGTTTACTGACGTTTAAGTGTGTGTATTATACACTGTTAGTTTACTGACGTTTACGTGTGTGTGTTAAACACTGTTGGCTTACTGACGTTTACGTGTGTGTGTTATACACTGTTGGCTTACTGACGTTTACGTGTGTGTGTTATACACTGTTGTCTTACTGACGTTTACCGATGTTTAAGTGTGTGTATTATACACTGTTGGCTTACTGACGTTTAAGTGTGTGATATACACTGTTGGTTTACTGAAGTTTACGTGTGTATTATACACTTCTTTTGACTTACTGACGTTTAAGTGTGAATTATACACTTTTGACATACTGACATTTAAATGTGTGTATTATACACTGTTGGTTTACTGACGTTGAAGTGTGTATCATACACCGTTGGTTTACTGACGTTTAAGTGTGTATTATACACTGTTTGCTTACTGATATTTAAGTGTGTATTATACACTGTTGCTTTACTGACGTTTAAGTGTGTGTTAAACACTGTTGGTTTACTGACGTTCAAGTGTGTGTTATACACTGTTGGTTTATTGACGTTTAAGTCTGTATTATACACTGTTTCTTGCTGACGTTTTAGTGTGTATTATACACTATTGCCTTACTGACGTTTAAGTGTGTGTATTATACACTGTTGGTTTACTGACGTTACAGTGGGTATTATACACTATTGCCTTACTGACGTTTAAGTGTGTGTATTATACACTGTTTGCTTACTGACGTTTAAGTCAGTATTATACACTGTTGGCTGGCTGACGTTTAAGTGTGTATTATACACTTTTTGTTAACTGACGTTTAAGTGTGTATTATACACTACTGGTTTACTGACGTTTAAGTGTGTATATTATACACTGTTTGCTTACTGATGTTTAAGTGTGTGTATTATACACTGTTTGCTTACTGACGTTTAAGTATGTATTATACACTGTTGGCTTACTGACGTTTAAGTGTTTGTATTATACACTGTTTGCTAACTGACGTTTAAGTGTGTATTATACACTGTTGGCTTAATGACGTTTAAATGTGTGTATTATACACTGTTTGCTTACTGACGTTTAAGTGTGTATTATACACTGTTGGCTGACGTTTAAGTGTGTGTATTATACACTGTTTGCTTACTGACGTTTAAGTGTGTATTATACACTGTTGGCTTACTGACGTTTAAGTGTGTATTATACACTGTTGGCTGACGTTTAAGTGTGTGTATTATACACTGTTTGCTTACTGACATTTAAGTGTATAGTATACACTGTTGGCTTACTGACGTTTAAGGGTCTATTATACACTGTTGGCTGACGTTTAAGTGTGTGTATTATACACTGTTAGCTTACTGACGTTTAAGTGTGTATTATACACTGTTGGCTTATTGACGTTTAAGTGTGTATTATACACTGTTTGCTTACTGACGTTTAAGTGTGTATATTATGCGCTGTGTGCTTACTGACGTTTAAGTATGTATTATACACTGTTGGCTTACTGACGTTTAAGTGTGTGCATCATACACTGTTGGCTTACTGTCGTTTAAGTGTGTATTATACACTGTTGGTTTACTGACGTTTAAGTGTGTGTATTATACACTGTTTGCTTACTGACGTTTAAGTGTGTATTAAACACTTTTGGTTTACTGACGTTTAAGTGTGTATTATACACTACGGGTTTACTGACGGTTAAGTGTGTATAATATACACTGTTGGTTTACTGACGTTTATGTGTGTGTATTATACACTGTTGGTTTACTGACGTTCAAGTGTGTATTATACACTGTTGGTTTACTGACGTTTAAGTGTGTATTAACACTGTTGGTTTACTGACGTTTAAGTGTGTATTATACCTTTTTGGTGTATTGATGTTAAGTGTGTGCTCGTATAATGCATTATGTACCGTTAATACATTGATGGTTACCTACATTAATAGATTTAGTCCATGCTTGTATGTAAGTAAAACTCGATTCCACCATTGCCATGTGTCACTATGAAGAGACGTAGTTGACATATGTGTCTTTTTATCAATGCAATACGTGAAAGTTGTAAATGTGTTTTCCCGTTATGTATTCTCTTACAGATAATTTCTGTGAATTGAAGTGGCAAGGAGATGTTTTGTTTGAGTATTTAGCGTCATTTTTATGCCACCAAGGACTAACTGATGATGAGTTAACTTAACCACTCTTTACTGGGATCCTGTATGGTTGACCTGAACTCAATCACATCCATCTCCGCAAGAAACGGATAACTATTCCACTTAAAAGAGCGATGAGAGATGAATGATAATGAAACGTAATGTCGTATATCAATCATCACGCAGACTGTGTGCTGACAGGGACTTAAGCTCACGAACCCTGGATTGATAGTCAGACCCGCTATCGACTGTGCTTATAGGGCTAGGCTCTGTGGTAAGGAGAATGTCACACGAAAATGTATAACCAAGACAAGGGAGAGTATCGAGAATCAATAAATAAAATTGTTCAATGAACCAACCTTTTGTCATTAAGTTGAAGTTTCTGGATGTTGTAACTGGTCGGTGTCACAGCAACGCCTCCCTTCTTCATTTTGACGACACCCACGGGTTCGCCAAGTTTTAGTCGCCCAAGTTTCTCAAGGAGCGTTGGCGGTGGCGGTTTTCGAGGTATTAAAGGTCTTCTGTTTCTTTTTTCCAAATTTAAGGACCATGTAAACCCTAGAGCTGGGCTCGTGGATGTTTGTCCTTCGTCCCTAGAGATAGTTGTATCAGGAGATCCGCGTGTTGACTTTGGAACATTAGTTTCCGGTGAATGAATGTTGGGTAATGGCTTCTTGAACTTCGACCGTGTTATTTCCTGTGAAGGTGAAAGGTCACTTAAGTGGTATTCGTCATTTTCCGGCGAACTTACGATACTGGGTAGTGGTTGTTGGTGTTTTGAAATATTTTTACTCCCGTTTTCTACGTCGATGGCGTTTGCGGTATAGTTTGGTACGACTGCGCTCAACAAACCGTACGGATTATTGAGGTATAGGTGAAGAGCGATCTGAAAGATAATAAAAATAAATTATTTTGTTATTTAGCATATACCCATTAATATAGATAAATAAAGTCGGAATTGATTGCGCATAGATTAATTACTAATAATATTTATTCTAACATTAAGAGCCGTTGTTGTTTTGGTTGGGTCTAAGTAATAAAAGAATTGGACACAAAATTAAGTTCACTTTTGAAAATGCAGAGCACAGTCGCTACTAAGTATTATCCGTCAGACACGTGACCTGACACAAGCACCGTCACACGTATGTGTCGTGCTTCAGTCACGTGTCACAATACTAGCACAGCCACAATTACATACTGTGCTTCAGTCACGTAACATAATACCAGTACAGCCACAACTATGTATTATGCTTCAGTCACATGACATAATACCAACACAGTCACAACTACGTATCTTGCTTCAGTCACGAAACATAATACCAGTACAGTCACAACTACGTATCGTGCTTCAGTCACGTGACATGATACCAACACAGTCACAACTACGTATCGTGCTTCAGTCATGTGACATTATACCAACACAGTCACAACTACGTATGGTGCTTCAGTCGCGGAACAAAATACCAGTACATTCACAACTACGTATCGTGCTTCAGTCACGTGACAAATACCAATACAGTCATAAATACGTTTCGTGCTTCAGTCACGTGATATAATACTAGCACTGTCACAACTACGTGTGGCGCTTCAGTCACGTGACATAATACCAGCACAGCCACAACTACGTATGGTGCTTAAGTCGCGTGACAAGATGCCAGTACCGTCACATCTAAAGTTAGATGCTGACTTACTGCCTCAGCCAATCAAATCGCTTAGATATTCAAAACAGAATATTCCATATTTCATAGAACGTCATGACCGTCAGTAAATGTTTATCTACTTCCTCAGCCGTTGAAAACGCTCCCGGAGTGAGAAAATAGATCAACAGCTACGTGAAGCGCAGAAAATTCCATAAACTTTTAACCTTTACACAGTGTAACTCAAACTGAGCTCTGCACTCTCTCCAGGAACAAATCCCCATTTGGGCAGTCCACTTGCGGTATGATTTTCCTGTATCGATACGGAACTATAACAAACAGGAGAAGACATAGAAAAGTTCATATGGAAAATGGAAACGTTTCGGAAAACAATATTGGCGATAAATAGCAATAAACAATGCAAATATGAGATATAAAAAATAAATGACGACAGTCTTTCCCGAATTTGAAGTAGTTCGTTCTATCTGCAACTAAATAAATACCGCTATATATTTTTAGCATAACCATCTCCAACAAAGACGTATATTTATGATGTCAATGCATTCATTTCTGTTGATAAACTGCCGGTCTGACAAACATAGGTTTATCACGTCAATGCAAGTTTATCAGGCATATACGTCATTATGTATAATCCTGAACGGAATAACGGCATTAATAAATGCTTGATGCTGATTTTCATTTAAAAGACGAAATAGAAATATTGACATGATAAAGGGAATACCATGAAAGTGTCTAATATTATCGATTCAGTCAGATTTAAGCCTCGCCTGATCAAGTTTAAAGTTGATAACATGGCATTCTCTCTATATATAAGTCATTGTTTCCATATAACGATTTGCGTATATACCTATAGGTCCTGTAAGCATATCTAAGTAAATGAATAGATAATTAGTAAAA